>VZTZ01027337.1:730153-817093 GCA_013400955.1 Drymodes brunneopygia
GGCAGCGAGAGATGTGGCTGGAGGAGGAGGGGGAGCACTGGCCCGGGGGGGTGGGTTTGCTTTCTTCTTTTTCACAAGCTGAACTCTGAAGCACTGGGGTGCTCATGGATTTGCAGTCATTACACAGACTAAAGAGAAATAAAGTTATTGCTTCAAACAGAAAACCATTGACCAAGTGTAGCTTTAGGGACCAGGGGAAGGGAGGGTGGGGAGGAGGGGGACAGCTCCAGCTCCCACCCAGCCCTTGTTCCACAGCAGCCCTCGGCCCTTGCAGGAGAATCCACAGCCCTGCCTGACCCTGCACCTCGAGTCCCTGGGAACACAATCCTGCACAAACCTTAACAGCACCTTGGCTCACACAGCAACTTGGTGGGCACTTGCCTGACTATGGTTAAAAACTGATTTGCAGGACGCTGCCTGTTTTTTGGGATTTCTTAAGTATTTCCACAAATGCCACCTGCTAGGCAAAAGCTCCCATCAGTGCCCTTGTCAGGGACCTGTGCTGTTGAGTGGGGTCAGTTGAAATTTTTGTATCCAGAGAGCAGGAGCTGAGCTCTAAATCCGCTTTGCCACTTGGGCAGTGTCTGTGGCTCCTTGGTGCTGAAGCACATGTCCTGTGGCAGAATCCCTGCAGGAATCCCATAGGACAAAAACCTACTTGATTTGTGGGACTCAGCAGAAGGTTGGGAAGGCTGGTGCAGGCCAGGGTTGGAAGGGCTGAGCTGTGGCTTTCCCCCTGCACAGTCACTGAGTGTCTCTAGCTGGGCCTGTGCTGCAGTCCCAACAGCAGCCATGCATGGAATTTCTCTGAGACCTACACCAGGGATGGAGATTGACATTAACGTGCAATGAAGTGACAAGATGGGAGCAGAATAAGAGAGCTTTGGATTTGAAGTGATTTTTTTTCATAAATTATTTATTCTTTTTTTTTATCTTCTGTAAATATATTTATTTTATTGTGAAGCTAACAACATCTGGATTGTAACATGTACAGAATGTATGGTAGGAATGTATCCTCTTGTAGGAATGTAAATCTGTGTGAAAAAGGGTATGGGAGCCAGATTCAGAAAGAATGAATTGATTTCCAGTCAGGATATGCATGGGTCACAGGATTATTTTTTTCCTACACTTTTTCTAATATGGGTCTGGTTGTTTGAAATATGCAAAAAAAGGTATGGAGGAGGGACAGGTTTATGTTCAAAATTAGTCCTAATCAGGCTCCTACCCCCCATTGGCTTCTTGAGAGGGGCCTCCCTTGGCACGCTACTGGAATCTGCCACCGCAGGCAGGAGCAAATGCAATCATCTCCATCACGCTGGCCTGGGAAGGGTTTAGAAAAGATGATTTTTTTTTTTTCCTTATTTGTTAAACACCCGTGGGAGGCCCAGCAGAAGTCCCTGGGGCCAGACGCCTATGGAAGGGGGCAGGATGTTCCCTCCGGCCCCAGGAGTTGTGCCAGAGCTGACGCCACATCATCGCCCGGAGGCACGGCCGGGCAGGACGTCCCGACTGCCCCGCGCAGCCCAAGCCCCGGCTCTGTGTCCGAGCAGCCAGGCCTGGACTCCGCGGCCCCCGGAGCCCGGCGGGACCCCACGGCCCTGGGAGCAAAGCAAGGGGAACATCCCTCATGGAGAGAGCGGCTTCGCAGCGCCGTCTGTCCGGGCATCCACCCTGCAGCCAGCTGGGAGAGCAGCGCGGTGAAGCCGCCGCCTGAAGCAATCAGTCAGCAGAAATTCGGACCTTGTGCAAGGTAATTCGGGTTTTCCTCAACGCTGTGTGGTAAGAGCCTGGGTTATTTAAAACTGATAATTCTGAATCCAAAGTTTACACTTTATCACCATTAAATTGAGTAAATCGCAATGGGTCCTGTCTGACAAATGGTTTAATTCATTCTGGCATGTTTTGAACTTTTTGTTCTTGTTACAGGGTTTATTTTGGTTTGGTTTTGTTCTATTTTTTCTCCCCCAAATCCCCCAGTCAGGCTTCAGTATCCTGCTTCTGTGCAAGTTGCTTTCAATATTCTATTAATTAATGAGACTGAACATTTTAAAATAAATTAGTTCTTTTTTAAGCACTTTTTTCTTTTTCTGAAAAATAAGCCTAATGCAAGTTCTGTAACCTCTTTAAAAACACAAATTGCAGATAAAATCCCAACCTCAACTCCTATCTACTTCTGAGCGTATTCCATACTAGTGCCTGCAAAGGCCAAGATTCTGGAAAAGGTGTAAATAGTGTGACATGTTCAGTGCATGGTTGTTTGAACAGGGCTTGTTATTGTCAAAAAAAAAAAAAGAAAAAAAAGAAAAAAAAAGAAAAAAAAAGAAAAAAGGCTGTATTTCCCCTTCCCCTCCCACAGACCTTAGAGCTGTGCCTTTTCTATGCAATATTACAGACATCTGAAACCAGATTACTGTATTCACATGTAGGTATGGGCTGTAATCAAAAATACAATTGGACAAATGTACATGGAAATGAGCAGTCTTACTTTTGTAGTTTTATATTATACAATAAACAATTAAAATAAATTCTGGCTCTGTTCTTTCCCTCCACGAAAGAGGGCAGTCAGGGGAGGACAAGACCCCATGAGGGCTGCAGGCGGGGGGCGGGGGGTGTTCACCCTCCACAGGTGGCAAGGGACAGGGAAGGGACAGCCCGCTCTGACTCCACCTGACAGAACAGGAGAAGCCCCGCCGTGTGCGAGGCCTGTTCCTGCTGTGAGGCTTTTGTCCTCCCCAGCACAGAGGGGTGCCCGTGGTGGCCGTTCCTGTACTGCATGTGTCGGGGGATACTCGGCTGTGCTGCGGTGGGAGCTGCAGCTCGGGGCCGGGCCCGGAGTGTGAGCGGCTCCCCAGGGAGCGGCCGGGCTGGCCCGGAGCAGGACCTGCCCGCTTCTAATGCACGGAATGCACTGTACTTCAGGCCACTAAATCCCAGCAGGAAACATCTGATACCTTAATCCACCGCTTCATTTATCACTGCCCTCTTCCCCTCCCCACTCCTCCAGGTGCCTGGTGTTTGCTTTCAGGGCCAGCCAGGAGCTGATCTCGCCCCTGCCTTTGGCTCAACGCTTTTTGCGCGGCCCCGGAGCGCCCTGGGCCGGGCCGGCCGCGGTGCTCAGTCCATGAGTCACCCCCTGCGCACGCCTCGCCCGGCCTCCCACACCCACAGGAGCGCGACTGCTCCATTTTGGATTTCTAGCGAGCCGAGAGCCCGAGGGAAAAGCAGCGAGCCGTCCCCGTCCCGACGTGCCGCACGCAGCATCCCGGCCGCAGGGAGCTGGCTCGGGTTACGGCGCAGCGCCCGCGGGCTCTGCACCAGCTGCCGCCCGGGGACAAATGGCTGCGGGGACACGGGGCGCCAGAAACGCAAAGAAAGGAGAAGTGCGAGAATTAAAGCCGGGCCCCGGGATTGAATTTCTGCACGCTCAGCAGGCGCTGCGCTCGCAGGGGTGAAGCGCAGCCGGGGCTACGGCGCGAACCCTTCCCTGGGGGCTCGGCTCCCACCCAGGCTCCGACGGGATCAGCTCCCGCACGGACACGGCCCGGTGCACCGATCCGAGGCAGGGCCGGCGGAGATGCCGCTGTTGCACTCCCCAAGCTGCCCCGGTTTTGTTGCCACCTACCTTTTAAGAGCTTATTTTCTCACTTGTGACCTGTCAGTGAGAGCTGCCTCCAGCGCAGAACACCGAGGCTCTGCACAGAGCCCCGCTTCCCTCCCGAGGTGAGCAGCTTCCCTCCCGCTCCAACTCTCCACCTTTCCACCGCAGCGAGGGCAAACCATTGTTCTGGGCTTTTAAGGTGGGGTAACCCTGCGGGGAGCTGCATCTCCCCGCAGTGTCTGCCCCGGCCAGAGGGCAGCTCCAGGCATTTCTCCACAGGCAGCCCTTGCTCTGAGCTCGCTGAGCAGGGAGCAGGAGGAAGGGGGAAGCAGGCTGGAGTTCAGCATACGCTGGATGAGGTTCAGGCCCGAGGTATCTCAAACCAACACCACACCGGAGGAGTGAGGCACTTGTTTCTCGAGGGGCAGGTCTCTGGGGTATTCTGGGGACCGAAGGACAGTCCCTCCCTCCCTCCTTCCCTCGAGTGGTGCCACTGTGCCCCAGGAGTGGGGTTTCCAGGCAGAGGAAGCACCACAGCACTGGGCAGTGGCTCGTTTCCAGCAGCAATGGCCCAGGTCTGCATTCAGCTCTGTAGCTGCTCAGTGTCACCGCAAGTCAGGCAGCGACTCCATGGCTATCAAGAGCCACACGGAGCTCCTCTCTGGGCCCAAGTAACTGGAAGGGAAGACGAGGGAGCTGGGGCCAGGCAGCCACCAGCTTTCACAGACCTTGCTAAAGTACATGCTGTGTGGGCAGAAAGACACCCAAACACAGCACTGAGGCAAGGAGGGGATGGCAAAAGGTGCCCTTGTGCACCACACTGCTGGGGGCCTCACCTAGGAGGGGTAACGTTCCGTGCCTCGAGTTCCTCCAGCACTGGCAACAGGAGCGAGCCCTGCCCACACAGCCCAGCCAGCTTCCCTGGACCACACGCATCTCGTACTCACCAGTGGAAGCATACCAGGGAAAAATCATTGGAGAATGAAATCCCCTCCTGCCACAGGCAGTGCTTCATAGAGCTGCTGTGAACCACAACAAACCCATCAGCTGAGACAGGTCTGCTGGGATGCTGGCTCCACAGCTGAGCTGTGCAAGAAGCTGCTTCTCCCGGCTCCCCCTGCCCTTTTCCACCTCACCCCTCTCCTCTGGGCTCCTTCCCCTGTGCTCCCACTCGGCCCCGGGTGCCATTTGCCTCCATCACCGGTGGCTGCAGGCTCCTCTCTCTCTCTCTGGTCCCTGCGTACATCATTTGCCTCCTCTCCAGGCAGCTCCCTCCTTCCACAGCTCCCCTCCCTTTTGAAGAAACTGCCTTAGCAACTGGCAGCAGGCCAGCAAGATCATGGGTTTTCCCTCCCACCCTTCCTTCTCCTCTAAAGAACAAGGTAGCCAGGGAAGGGCAAGGAGCCACAAGGCCTCATGTGCAGCAGCCACAGGGGGTCTGCGTGTGGCAGTGGGCTGGGCACACCTACTGACTTTCACATCTCATCCTCTGGCACTCCAGGTGTGCCAGGTGCTCCAGGGGCAGGGGCAGAGAGGTTTCCTTTTAGTCCTCTTCCCCTCTCCCTTTCTCAACCAACATGTCCCCAAAAACCAGCTGATTCCTCCCCAAACATCTCCAGTGCTAGAGCATCTGCCAGGGGAAGGCACACAAGGAACAGCTTTCCAATAGCCCATTGCTGCAAGGATTTCCTTTCATTCTTTTGGCCCTGCCTTCCCTACCTCATGCTACTCTCCCTGGACTGTTTCCTCTCTTTTTCCCCCTGTTCACTGGGCTTCCTCCCCCTTGCCCTGTTCCTCCCCTTGCTTTCTCTCCTTCATGCAGTTTGGCCTACAGCCTTCAGTACTTGCTCCTTTCCTGGTGTGAGTAGGGATGACATGGATTGTGTGCTTGTGCCAAGCTCTGCGTAGGGTAACATCGCTCTTGCTTTCCTTGCATGCTGCCTTACAGTTTGCATGGAGGAGGGATTATTTGGGCTGCTCCACAGGGACTTCACTGCCTGGCTCACAACCCTTTGGCAGAACTAATTTGGCCAGTCTGCTTCTTCCTGGGGAGGGGGCCTGCTGGGGTGGGAGGCACAGAGGGATAAAACCCCCTTTCCCCTGCCCTGAAGGCAGAAAAAGGCACCTACCACCACCTTTTCCCTGCCTGCCAGGGGTTAATATCATGGCAGCCAAATTGGCACCTTACTTCAGCCAAAGGTTTCCACCTAAATCCTTCAAAACTGTCACATGAAGTGGTCTGCATTTCTTCCCCTGCCTGCTGTTTGGTGGGAAAACTTGGTATAACCTTAATTAAGGCATGTGGGGGGAAAGTAAGAGACCCCACTGGGAAAATCCAGAGGGGCCACAAATCCAGGGGCTGGGGATGAGGGGGGCTTTGAGTCCTCACTGGTTTAGTAGTAGCATTTTCATGTGAGGCCTGGCAGCTGTCTCAGGACACGAACAGAAGGAGCGCTCAATTTCCAGCCGGTTTAAAGCCCAGCCCTCTGCTCCTGCACCTCTTGCTCCAGCCAGCAGTGCAAAGAAGCTGCTTCTGCCACCCTGAATGGGATTGAGGGTCACCTCAGCCACTGTCTTCTCTAGCCCCGAGGTAATGCTCCAGTTCCAGGGATGAGGAGAGCACCTATTCTCAATTTGGAGAACATCTGTCCTGAACATAACTCCATTTTTACAGCACTAGAACATCCCGCCTCCCTATGGTGGCTGTGGGGACACAGCTTTAGGCTGCACCAGAGTTTGAGGAAGGTGAGCTGAGCTGCCAGACTTTGGCTTTCACTGGATGAAAGCAAGAGCAGTGTCTGGACCCAGGTCATATCCCCGAGGGGGAAATACGTACAATTGGAGGCAGCAGTGATGCTCAAAAACCACACAGGGCCTGGCCAGTGCAGCCCACAGGCAATCCAGCTCCAGCAGCAAGACTTGGTCCCAGCTGTGGAGCCTTCATCTGAAGAGGGGCTTGCTCAGGAGAGGAGCAGCTCAACTCTAAGAAGGGAAAAGCCTTTTGGGGTTACCTGTGGATCCACGTGGCCTCCGCATGCAGCAGCTGCTCTGTGTCCAACCCTTGGATGCTGTGACACAGGGACACACAGGCACAGCCCCGAGCTGGCTGGGCTCCAACACCATCACCATCACATTCTTCGGAGCCGGCCCTCCCGATGAGGAACCTTGGAGCGCTCTGACTCCAGCCAGGGAGGGAGAATGGGACTGTGCTGCTCTGGGAGCCAGGTTGCCCCCCACCTTGGAAGGCAAAAGGATTCAGGGAAACAACAGGACAAGAGGGCTGGGGAAGAGCTGAGCTTGCAGTTTGCTCTTTTTGCCCTCTCGGATGCAGCTCTGGCAGCCGCGATGGTGGCAGCAAGGCCACCCCTGTTTGGATGACACCCCAAAGACACACAGCAGCAGCAACAAACAGAGCAGAATTTCTAAGCGGAGTTAAAACACCCCCTCCATCTTGTGCTACAGATTGCTCCCCAAACGCAGTGTTGCCTCACCCCTCTCAGGGGATGTTACTTACTACAAACTGAATTCTGGATGGTTTCCTTTGTCCAGCCCAAGTGAAGAACTCCAGTGCAACCAAAAAAAGAAAAATTAAATCACCTCATCACCTCTGTCACTCAATTTGGTGTTATTAAAAAGCCTTGACTTAGTAGATTAGGGATCACCAGCACACCCAGAATTACTTGCAGAGAGGAATACAACAGTGATTTGTACACCCCTGGTGTGTCACAGGGGCTCTGGGGATGACAGCGATGCAGAGCAGCAGCCACAGCACAGCCCCAAAACCAGACATTGCAGGAGCAAAGCAAGGGCCAAAACGTGTCCAGTGAATCATTCACTACGAATTGGTTCAACCAGTCTGGACTCCCACACACGAAAGCAAGGACAACCCAGGACTGTGTCATCCCAGGCAAAGGAGTGGGGGAAAAGGGAGAGAAACGTGCTGGGCAGGAGGGACGACTCTTCGATGTGGCCCTGGGGATGAGCTCGGAAAGGTGGCAAGTCCTAGCTTGCTCCATCCTGCCAGAAACTCCTACACCTGCCTCCCCTCCCATGCCCTGTGCTCCTGATGTGACCTTCATCCCAGCTCAGCCACCACGCAGCCGCTCTCAGGCAGGTCCCCTTGGGGGAGCAGAGGAGCAGGGGGTGAGGTGAACGAGACTGCAGAAGGAGAGGGGCTCCAAGGGCTTGGGAATTGCCAAACAGAAGCATCCCTTGGAAAGGATGGGAGGAAAACCAACCTTCCCACATTCCACGGGCCACTCCTGAGGGATAGCAAATCCTCGTGGCTCCGACTAACTTCATTTCATGCCTTGGCCTGGGGCAGGGTCAGTGCTCTCCAAAGGTGAGGATGAAAAAGAGGTAATTTAAAAATAAAGAGAAGTCCTCTTCAGGATATCCTAGCCAGGCTTGGAGCAGGTACGGTGACTCCAGCCTGCCCAACACCCCTACCTGGCAAAACTGGCTTTGGCACCAGCTCTGGGTGCCAGAACGTGCCCAGCTGGCTGGGAAGGGCTCCCTGGGACAGTGGCACCAAGGGGAAACTGCAGCCTCAGGAACACTCACACACCAAGCCTGTTTTCTTGTACTGCTCTAAATGCTTCAATGCTTCAAGTGAGAGGAATGGAGATTTAAATCTAAATTAAGATTTAAGATAAACAGCAGGAACAAACTCATTTGGCCCTGCTCCTTCCTCTCCAGCAGACTTGCAGTCCGTACCAGGCGAGCAGGGCCCAGCCATTTCTGGTTATGGTGTCTGTTCTAAAGCAACTGATCTAAACTTTTTTCTACCAGCTTCAGTGAAATAGGCAAATTTGGCTCTGTTGTTCCAGAACACCCTGGAACATCTGCAGATAATTCTCCACATAGAGAGAATGTGCCCTGACAAAAAGAGTTAAACAACCCAATAGCTTCATGTAATATGTAATTTATCACCCAGAGTAACCATAAGAAAAGCACATTTTAAGTGTGGGGTTTGACTGTGGTTAACCCTGAAATTAGGCACTTTCTTTTCTTGATTTCTGCACTCCTCTTTTTGAAGTACAGCTACCCCCAAAGCTGAGCTCAACTCTGCTGCTTTAAACCCCAGCTCCTAACGCCTGCTCCTCACACAGCCTTTAGCATGGAACAGGTCCTGCAACTGTAGATGGGCCAGCAAAGGCAACATCTGCATGGAGAAGAAGAGTTAAAAACACTTTGTAAAACACTGCCTCCTTGTTAACCCAAGGGAGAAAACCCAGGCACTCACTCCTGGTCTAGTGTCTCACACCACCCCGAGCTGCAGCATAATTTACCAACATATAAACGGAGGGCTTAGGGGCAGCTGCACCACATAAACAGTCACGGTGGGGCTCTGAAGTTTCTATCAGGATATGGGATATAAAGCTGGGTGAATAACTGATTTTTCGGTTCACTGACAATCCTGAAAAAAGTTTCAAAAGAAAAAAAATTCATTTGGGGTCGACTGAAACAAATGTTTCGCTTTGACTTTTCAGTCCCTTTAACAAAAGTTAGCTCCGAAGATCATTCCAAATGAAAAGTTGCTTCTAAGAGGAAAATCTCAAAGCCTTTTATCCAGAAAAGGCTGAAACAAAATAGGTTTGTTTTTATTCTAGCTAGAAAAAAAAAAGTGTGGCAAATCAAAACAACTCATTTGCATTTTGCCAAAATTTGCCTTTTTTTGCTCAAGATTTTATTCAGCTCCAGCACAACCAATTTACACATACAATAATTTAAGGAGAGACACTAGTAATCCTGATGGAATACAAGCTTGTTTTGTTTAAAAAACAAACAAACAAAACAAACAACAACACTGTACAAATGTCCTGAAACTGAAACCCAACAGAAAGTAAGCTCAAAACCACTAAGCTTTTCTTGGCTCGGCTAGAGAATCTTATTAAGTCTCTGAATCATAGAGCCACAGATTTGGGATGTTGTGAAAATTAAATTAGTCTTACTTATTATTAGCAAGGCAAGAAAGGAACCAGGAGATTAGGATGCAGCAAGTGCCATTGTGAGCCAACTTTTCAGCGTGTTTCTGCCTTTCTCCTGTAAACCCACAATTAGCAGCGCCTGCGCTGCTCCGTGGTGTTTTTAATCTCAGGATGCAGGTTCCTGACTCTCCACTCAGCCTAATGCAAACCCAGGATTTAATGCCACACCACTGTGAGATTCTCATTTCCTGCCTTGTTTCATTTGAAGCCTCTGCTTGCCTGTGCTCTGTAGATGCATCTTACCTATGGCTGCAAATGTAAGATCCAGGGCAGCCAGGAGTTAAACCCCTGGGACAGAGGAGAAAAGGCACCCATCCATATGGGCTTCCAGACGGTATAAGAGGGACGGCCTCATCCCTCTCCTGTTTTGCCTTTTTTGTTGGGAGTTTAATACTGGAGTTTGCTGGCTGCTGGATGGCTCTGATGCCTCGGGGCAGAGGGGCTGGCCAGCTGGGACAGGAACACTGCCCTACACTGTGAGACCAGAGACAGAGATGGGATTTATCCAGATTTATCCATGCTTTCATTCAGAACACAATTGCTTCACATGCCAGGGAAGAAGTGGCAGTGAGGCACCTTGTTTTTCTTACTGCTGTACTTTTAATTTAGGCTGTAGCACAGCTCACCTTCATAATTCACAGCTTCCAGACATCCCACCACACTCCTCAGTGGAAAGAAAGCAAAGAGCAGATATTCCAAATATCTCACCCAAGCCTGGGCTTTAAACAGTAGAAAACAAAATAAAACCGGTTTTCATATGTCATAAAGAGACAAAGACAGGCAGTGACAGTTTGCTGGAAATTGTTTTAACAGATCACAACTGAAAATGGCTTTAAACTCGGAGAAATCCTTGGAAAGTAAAAAAAAACCCATCCAAAGAAGAATTTGGACCATCTCAAATCACCACTACACTATGAAACTGTAGCCTTCCCGAGGGCCAACTCCAAAGCAATATTTAATGAGCCAATACTTCCATTTATCATGAGCTCATTTGAATACCAGAGTCCCTACCTAATAAATCAAGCCTGCCTGCAGTGTTATTATTACTGTTTTGTTTAAACAGCTCCTTTAATCCCCAAACAGCTGGCTATCAGCACAGCAGGGCAGGGGTGAGCAGCTGGGCAGCACAGCACCTCTGGTCCCTCAGGCCACGGGGCTTCCAGCAGGTGAGGTGTGAAGGGCTGTCCTGCTTTTCCAGCCTCAGCTGTCCCAGGAAACAGCACTCGTACCAGGGAGGAACCAGACATTTCCAACCCTGCTCAGAGCAAAAAGGAGCTGAAACCCACCAAGGTGGATGTGGCTTTTAGCCCTGCACACTTGGACAGGGAGCCCAGGGAGTTCCAGCACCGACTGCACAGCTCCAGTCACTTCTGTCCTTCAGCCAAAGACAGCAGCATCTCGTCCCTTCCCCCTCCAGGCTACAGCACCCCACAAAACATGCAGGCTTTGCAGAGGGGCTCCCCAGCCTGAGTTAAAGAATAAGCAAGGTTGGTTCTCTGCAGAAGAGCATGGAGAGCTGGAGTTCCTGCACTCAGGACCTCTGCAGTCCTTGGCCACAGCCCTGGAAGAGGCAAGCTGCAGGGAGTACCCAGCACACACATTCCTGTCCCTTGCACTTTACTCCTGGTTTCACATCTCCTGTGGTGCACTAAGTGAACAGAGAGATGAACCAGATTTGCTCCAAATCTCCCCTCAGCCTTCTGGAAGCAGAGCTTTTGCCTCGTCAGAGGTCTCCAGCCCAAGGCAGGAACATGCAGCCTGCTGGGATGGATCAGAGTGCAGAGACTCACAGATTCCTTGGAAAACTGCAGGCCCCCAGAGTACCAGGGGCCCAACACCACCAGGTGAAACCTACAGGAGATGGGATGTGGTGCCACTGGTTCTCCTTCCAGCAGAGATCAAGGAGCTGGGTTTCTGTAAGCACCCTGATCACCACTCAGCTCTGAAGGTGAGCAGCTCTCATGTGCACTGTGCTCCTGAGACACACCTGACCCAGCCAAAACAGCACCCAGTACCTCTCAGAGTAATTCCAGCTGCAGGAAAGTCACCCATTGTGTATAATCATATATAACTGTGTATGATAATTATTCAGTATCAGCTCCTAACAGCAAACTCTAGACCGGGAAAATGGTCTGGGCAGCATAAATGACACAAAAAGCAAACGCAAATCTCTATTATTTGACATTTAAGTTGGAGTGTTTTGCTAGAGAGTGAAGTCCTGAGTTCATCAGACCCTTCTGTGACCAGCTCCAAACAGGCAGCAAACAATCGCACTGTGACTGTAGCATCTTCCCTGACCTTGGCATCTCTCTCTGCAGGGAAAAGGCACCTGGAATTCTGGGGCTGCACTTCTGCAGCTACAACAGCAACTGCAGGAGAGCCTTAAATTTGACTTCTGTGAGTTATTTAGTTCCCCATCTGTGAGTTCACAAGAGAAGAGCAAAGCCTACCTCTGTCTTGCTTTCCTCTTTTCCAGGGGCAGCTCTATTTTTGGGGAGCTTACAGCAGCAGGAGGGTCTGCAGTGCTCTGTCAGGCAGGAGGGAAAAGCAAGCCCTGTTGAAAGTGGAGCACAATCTCCCTTGTGGTCCTGCCAGCGTTCCCTCGCCCGCCTCCACCTGTTTGGGTTGCTGAGAGGAAACCAGAGCCTATTATCAGGCCGGCTGCTTTGTCAGGTGCTCCTTTGATGTAAATTCAGCCACGATCAGATGTGCTGATGGCAGCAAACAGCCAAAGAGAGTCCAAAGTGCCCTGCCCGGTGACCTGCAGAGACTAGAGTGAGCAGGGCTGTAGACAAATCATGGAGATTAAACGTGAATGAGCTGAGAAGTCTTCAGAGAAGCATCCAGGGAGGCAAAAATAAGCAATGCAGACAGAAAATAGGAAAACGAGGCAGACTAAGGATTGACTAGACCCTACTAATGCATAAATTACCCCAATGCTCCTGCTCCACTTGCTGCAGGGCAGCCAGCTGAGAGAAACCCTTAGCACACCTTTGCTGTATTCTGCCTATCACAGTTGTCACTGCAGAACCAACTCAGCCCTTACAGGGGAAAAAAAAACAACCAGGCTTCCCCCACCCACCCCTTTCTTTTATCCTTTTTTCTTTTTCAAAAAATTTGTGGAGAGCTGGTGATATGAGTTCCTTGCAATCAGAACTGCTCTGCTAATCCCAGTGTCTGCAGAGGCCCCTTCCGCTTACATGCTGTAAATTCAAGGGAAGCCTACCTGGAGCTAAAGGCACTCCAGGTATCTGACTTCCAGCAGCATGCCTTTTGCAAGGGGAGAGGACCAGGAGGCCTGCAAGGCCAAAAAATCCCATGCGCATGTCTAAGATGAAGCAATCCCATGGCAATGCAGCTTCCCTTCCTGCAAAATCTGTCCCTGCCTGCAGCTCAGCTGCATTTTGCAAGGTTTCTTTAAGATTTGGAGAGTAGGGCTCTGCTTTTGAAGGTGGAAACATTTAATTTGGGGTGGTATAGCACACCATTCATTTCTTCATTTTTCATCTGTTGCCAGTGGCAATGTCCTGCCCCTGCAAGCTCTCAGATTTGAGGAGCATTTCTGATTTAGGGACCACTCAGCACTGTGCCAGGTGACAGATGGTATTAAGACACTCAAATTCATGGGGAAAAACCACCATGCACCAGAGAAAAGTACTTTTTTCACTGATCAACCTTTCTGCTGCTAAATGAGGCTTGATGCCTTATTACAGACACATCTACCTTTGGAGTCCCAGTTGCAGACAGCATTTTCTGTATCCATCAAAAAGGGAATTTCTCTAGCAACAGCACCAGAAGAACTGTAAAACTTCTGCAAACACTAAAATCCCACTTGCCACCACACACCATGGTTCTTACCACCACTTGCAAACCAGGGCAGACACGCTGTGTTCACACCTGCAGACACAAGGGTGAATTTTCAACCCTGCTCACCAGGAGTGGCAGAGTAAGACCAAGATGTCAGTGAGGCAGATTTCTGCACACCAGGCCTATTATTTGCTAACAAGATTTCAGCTGTGATCCTCCCAACTCAAAACACACTCCAGAGATCAGAACACTCAGGAATTTGTTGACAGCAAGTCCTGGAGTCTCTTCCCTCGTGCTGCGGTGCCAGGCTGGCCTGTGCAGTGCTGCACCTCACAAAGCTTTCACAAAGAGATGGAAATTCAAACGCACACCCTGCAACATTTCAGCAGTGTCCTGAGACAGGTTCAACTCCACATGGTCCTCCAGTGCACTGCACAAACCAAACACAGGGAATAAATATGAGCCTGTGCCAGCTGCAATGGTCCCACAAGCTGGAAAGCACCTAACTGCCCACCTCTTCAGCCCTGGATTGGGGAGAATTGGCTCAGGCCACCTCCTGAATGAAAGAACAGCTTTCCTAAGGACTGCCTCACACTGCCAGCCTGCTAAGGATCTGCACTAAAGGACAGCTGTTTGTTCCTGCCTTTCCACCCTGCTTCCTCCTGCCCAGCCAAAGGAGGGTAAAGGTTGCCAGAAGGGACTTCATCTAGGTGGCCAAGAATAGAGAGAAAGGGAGAGGACATCCCTTCAAAATGGAAAAGGGGGGAAAATGTACTCGTAGGAGCTCAAAGCAGCCACACAACTGCTCCTTTTGCCATTGTCAGAGGGAGGCAGCTCAGTCCAAGGGAGAGTGGAGTAACCTGCAAGAGTCTGAACAGCTGCAAAACACCCATCACCAGCTGCACGTTGATTCTTAACTCGCTTCAGCATTAACTAAGTGACAAAAGGCTTTAGTGCTCCTAATGAAAACACAGACCCTGCACCAGTAAAATAACACAGCCTTGAACAAAACCCTTTTTGGTGGTAGAATTCATGTGCAAACAGATTTTAAGTCCAAGTTGTTGAGATTGGGACAAAATGTTTGATGATATTTGGGGCTGGAGACAGAGAGGAAAGGAAGGATTTGAAGGTGTTAGGGGGACACTTCATGGCTGCTTTTTTATTTGTTTCCAAAATATCCATGTAGTTTAAAAGCCAAAATGTGATCCAAAAAGGCCTTATGGATCCTGAGCCAGCCTTTGCGTTTTTGAAAGTGTCTGTTAGGTACTTTCCACTCTGTTCTGAGTTCCTGTGGAAGCTGCTCCCACATCCTTCGCCAAGACTGCTGTGAGCAACTGAAGGACTTTAGGGAGAGATTCAGCAAATCTTGTTGCCTTCTCTTCTGTAAACTCCTTGGACTGGTGAGCATAAAGGAGTAAAAAAGCCCCCCACCAGCAGTCCAGCTACTCATGGAGTGTCTGCACACAGCTGCCAGCATTCACTTGTTCCTTCCAGGCAGTAGTCCCCTCACACACTTCTTTTCCTGAACTAAAGAAGACCCGAAAAACCAGCTCCAATCACAGCAAAAATAACAATTCAGACAGCATCACAGCTCTGCAGACCTGAGTAACAGCCCAAAATACAGACATTAGACAGAGACAGTTCTGCCATGACCACACACGTGTCTTGTGCATGTCCCACTGTACCTCATCTGCTCCTCTGACCATAGAGCTGTCCACTGGCTTTGGAAAGGCATGTTGGGATGAAGCTGTGTGGCAGGAGCAGCAGGACTTCCTTCCTTTCCCCTGTGTCACTGTGGCCAAGACTAGTTGTTCCCTCAAGCAATAGGGGAGACCATTACTAGGGGTTCTCTGCCCTATTTACACCAATAAGCTGCAGCTGACAATTAAAAATGCGGAGCTAGCATGGGAGAGGCCAATTTGTCTGCTCCTTTTACTACTGGAGTTGGAGTCTGTAACAGACAAACTCTCCAAAAAGGGACAAGGTGCTGCATCCATGCTACCAAATGTGCTTGGGGTGGGATGAGTTTTTTCCCCCAAGATACAAGTCCAAAAGGTTCACCCCTGTGCAGAGCCAGGCCAGCTGGGATGGGATGGCTCACGAGGATGGAGCTGAACACCACAGAGGTCTTTGGGGTTTGTACTGCAGCAAGGTTTGGGGTGCTGACAGCATTGTGGCACAAGACCACAGCTCCCTGAGGTACCCTGGACAACTCCTTTCCCTATGAGGTATCCTGCTGAGCAGCTGGAGGCCACGCAACACTATAGGGTCTGATCCAAAGAGCTTGGTTTTCTCCCCTTGTGCAATGCCTCCTGAAGACCAGCTCCAGCAAGGCAACACTTAGAGCTCTTTGTAAGATGAAGACTTGAAAACTACAGCTGGTCTCAGCAAACTGCCCTCACTGCAATTCTGTACTGAGGGAAACGAACACAGAGTGTTTTCATCACTTAAAGAGTCAAAAACAATTGAGACACATTTAATTGGAGAAGCAAAACCAAAAGCCCAGAGAAGGCTGCTGAGCTGACCCTGCCCCTCTGCTTCCCCTCCCTCTCCACGTAACTTCATTGCTTTCAATATGGAAGTGAGGAAGTGAGGCTCTCACCATGACAGCAATCCCAGCAGAAAACCTACTCATATCCCAGGTGGGTTTGCTTGCTGGACCCGGTGTGAACCATGTGAACACCAGGACCTGCCCATGCACGAGCACTGCCAAACCCTGACCAGCAAGGATCCCTCACAACAGCTCCACTGACAGCACATGTAGCCAATGCCACCTGGGCACACAACCAGTGAGGGCACAGGTGACAGCCCAGCAGAGTTCCTCAGGGAATACTGCCTGATCTGATGCCTCAGATCACTTTATTGCACACATGGCTACATATTCTAAGCGTCCAAAACTATGCCAAAAGGATCATTAGGCATATGGAAAACCATGCCAGACGATCGTTGAGGCTGTTTAGGCAAACATCAAAAAATAAGTACAATACCTTAATTTGATTCTCCTTTGAATTATTTTGTTTTCCACAAGACCCCAGTGTCTTTTTGTTCAATGAGAAGTATCTTTTTGCCCCTTCATATTCTAGTAGTCCCAAGCCTTCTTTGAGGCACACGATCCAATTACAATGTATGTGTACAGCACTAGGAACCTCTGCAGGTATGTGCCAGGTCAGCAGGGTCCTGACAGAATCAGTGGATCTGCAGAGGAAGACTCAGAGACCCTAAACTAGGAAAAATACTTTTCTTTGGTGACCATATAGTGAATCCAGACATAAGACAGCCAGAATTCCCCTCTGCCTTTGAGATGTGTGTGAGATCTGTGCCAGCTGATTTTGCTGACAAAGAGTTGATCTTCACAACCCATCTGTAACACAGGGTTAACAACATCTATGACATTTTCAAGTACAGGTTGACAAGGCGAAAACAAGAGCTCCATCAGTTTTGGATGCATCACACATGCATCTGACCCCCAGTGCCACAGAGCTACGACTGAGTAACAAACAAGCAAAGCTCCTAACTGCTTAAGCTACATCCCAGACAAATTAGCATTTCTGCACATCCCAATCAGGCAACTCATGCTGGGCACCAAATGACAGAAATGCACAAGTGACCTCCTGCAAAAAAAGCTGGCATGGCCAGCTGCTTCCAGCCAGGAAAGCATCACACTCCACCATGCCTTTTCTGCAATTTCCACATAAGGCTGCCCCATCCCCTTCAGCCGCAGGAAGCAGGGGGCCCTTTGGAGAAGTTTCACTGCACTACGCTGATTCGGAGAATAAATCTGCACAGGGCACCAGGCAAGGATCAGGTGAAGACAGGAGGATATGTAAGCAACAACTGTCACATTGCAGACACATGACAGCACTGAAGCTGCAGTTCCAAATCTGTGGCAGAGCTCTGCTTTGGAGGATTTTATTTTATGCCTACAGTGTGGAATTATAGTGTACCTCCTTATCTAAAAATAATTTTTGAAAAAGGTCTTCTAACATCTGGACTTGTATCAATGCTAAGATAGGCAGCAGCAGCTACATTTAAACCCCTTAGTCTGCAGTCCAGCTCCCTACCAACAATAACTGACAGCCATAGCAGGGCTGTGGTGACACAGCTCCCACTCACCCCATGGCTGTGACACATTTCCTCTGCAGAACAGGAACTCAGACCCTTGCATCTCCAAGGCTCAGTTCCAGATTTGGAGGAAAGCAGCCAGTGGGCACAGTGTGTGCACCTGTAATCCAGCCCAGCCCTTCCCTTATCTCCAAATGCTCCCGCTTCTCATGTTTGTATCCCACTTTCTCCACCACCTGCTCTTCCTACAGCTATCCCAGCTGCCTATACTCTTAAGTCCTGCTTCACCTTTCCTATTTCCCCTACCCTGAGCTTCTGTTGAGCTCCTCCTCCCCTTGTTTTTAAGCCCTCTGAATTTGAATGTGTTGTTTCTTCCCATCTCCTTTCACATTCCAGGCTCTCTGGAGGGAGCAGACCAGACTGCTTGCTGCCTTTAGTGGCTGTGCTCTTCGGCAGAAGCCAGAAGACAACGTCTCTGATTTTCTAGCAGACACTCACAGCAGGTACTATGCAATTATTAGATGACATATGCGTTTATATATTATATTCAAGTGTATTTTGCAACTATCCTGAATTTTCAAAATGCTATGAAATTTAGAAGATAAATATGCAGAGTTGCAGAACTGGCACAAAATATAAATGGGTGGACCAAGGGTGATTCATCTTACGTGAACTGAGCTACATTTCTCTTGCATCCTATAAAGCCCACCAGATATTCAGCTCAAGTGCAGCAGTCCAACAACAAAACTTCCCATGTGATGATTTCATTACCAGGCAAAATTCTGTACAACTCAATGTGATGAAGAGTTAACTTCAGTACACACTCACAGCATTTGAGGACATCTACACATGTTATTTGCAAGCTTTACTTCTGGCATCTCAAAATGAATTTGCTGAGGTAACGATATTCTGAGAAGGTGTCAATGTTCCAGGTGCTGTGGGCAGTCCAGCACTGCCAGCACCTGCAGCAGGTGGTGGTGCTCTGGGTAAGGCAGAGCTGAACCCCCAACTCTCAGAGCACAGCCTTTCAGATAACACAAGTAGAGCCCAGCCCTTCTTAGCAGTCATCCAGGCGCCTGCAGCTCACTTCACAGTGGGATCTTTGGACTTTGCTTCATGGCCATGTGCCAGCTCAGGGAATTGCATCTGAACCAGGTGTCCTCCCCTGCTTGTGCTGGACAAGCATATAACCACTCGCTGCTCAGTGACACCAGTTCTGGGGTGAAAGTGATGCACCCTGACATGTCTGGTGACAATGCACAGCAACACAAATGTGCACAAAGTCACAACTGCCATGCTGCCCATGAGCCTACTGGCAAGATTAAACCAGACAAGGCATGTTGTGTCAATGGGAACAGCATGGAAGGACACCCTGATGCAGCTGAATCTGTTAGACAAACTTTCTGCACAAGAAAAAAGCTGCCTGTACAAGACAGAGGAGAGAGGCAAGAGGATCCTGTCTGTCCATCCCACCATCAACAACAAAAAAGGAGGCTTAAGCTAGGAGACAAAAAGCAGTGCTGTGTTTTAAGGCAGGCAGCATCCACCTCAAAAGATTGAATTTAGATGTAAGTGTTACATCTTTCAGCAGTGTGAAGGTGTGTGGGATGCATAAAGAACATAAAAACCCCACAAACACACTGGATAGTACCAGGTTTCACAAAGTTTCAGATTGGTACATCAGTCACAATAGAAATCTCTTTTTTCCCCCTCCCCCACCCACGGCAGGCCACCAGAACTGCACTCAGAGACTGGAAGACAAATGGGCAGCTGCCTCTGGAGGCAATTGTGAGGAGACTAAAGATCAACTTGCAGCTGGCACTTCCACCCCCACCTCTCCTTAATACTTCAGTCCACTCGCTGCCAGACAAGGATCATGAGTCAGCTCCTAAACATATTCTCCTTGAAACAATAGCTATAGCTCTGTGCTGCAGCTATCCCACTGCTCTGGCTCCCAGGGACACACCACAGTCACGGAAACAAAGACACCAATTTTAACCTACAGCAGCCCAACACCACAACTGAATGATATAATAAGCATGCACTAAAGAATACTGTGCTAAACCTGGGAGATTAGCAAAGCTAATTTTGACATGTAACAGGCATGAAGTCAGTGCTGTAATGAAAATCTGCAGAAACAGCAAACAGAAGTGGGTTTGGGGCTACATGGTAAAGCAGATGGCTTTTGCTTAAACCTTTTCTGCTATAACAGGGTGCAGTTTGATACCACCTCACTGTACACTGCTAGTACTAATGACAGGGCAAAGGAGACAATTTAGCCTTTACAAATTAACTTTATCACAGCCATAGGAGCTGCTCTATCAATTCTGAGCAGCCACCACTCACTGAAACTCCTGCATTCACAAAGATGGAACCCCAGCACTCCTCTCTCAAGGACATTTCAAGAAGTAAAAAGCTTCCTTTTGCAAGGACAACCTTTCAGCTTACCCAGCTGATGACCTCAAACTCAGGCTTTTCTGACCCAAGTGCAGTCGGACAATAAAGAATTCAAAGAATAGATAAAACACACTAGAGATTTCTCAGAACTAGATGTTAAATGATGAACTGGTGGTGACTACCTAGCACTTAAAAAACTGTGCACATAGTAAAGACATGGAAGAGTCTATGTCCATGCACCATCAAGAAACAGCAGCACCTGGAACATGCCTCACCTGCAGCCAGTCCACTGAGACCCTCTGATGTTGTCCACAGAGCTACAGTGCAAGCTAACGTGAGAGGAGACCTCAGTGACTGCTGTTTCTTTTTGCTTTGTAGCTAAGAAATCAGCAAACCTAGTTGTCCTTTCTCACTTCACCATAGCTGGTGTTTCTTACAGCTGAGTTTCGCCAATCGCTTTGAAGAAGTCTGTAACCCCAAATATCAGGAGTCACATTGCCCTAAAAGCCAGAAGGGAAATTGGAGACAGAAGTAAAAGACTGACTCCCAACACAATAAAGAGACACAGAAGGACTGAAGAGAAATCTGCAGGACCCAGCCAGGTGTGGTTTGTTGGACTGAGCAATACAAATTAGAAGGTTCTGCTGCTAATGCAGCACATCAGTTTTACCACCAACAGAAAGGTGAGCAATGCACACATTCTGTAAAAGAAGATAGCAGGCTGTATACATATGTATCTTTTAAATTATTTTATTTTGTGTAAGCTAAAAGGAAATTTACACACTTAAATCTCAAAAGACCTTGGGCATGCATATTGACCTTTTTAGAGGTTCTTCGACATAGCTCTCTTTTTTCCATAGGAATTTCCCCAGACATTTACAACCCATAGTTTTTTACTGTATATACAGCCTAAAACCATAGCAATCTATGATTATGTCATTTTACACTGTGCAAAATCAAACAGGAATAGTGGTACAATAGAACATAAAAATTTTTAACAGGTAAATTTCATTGTAAGACATTCATATTGTTTTGGTCCTTCTTTTCCAAATCAAACTGATTAAAAGCAGACAACCTTCTAATGACCAAAAAAAAAAAAATCAAGTGTTTAGACAGTAATCCATAACTGGAACAAGAAGTTACTGACAGCATACCTTTCAAAAGGCTATATAGTGACAGAGCCATACTATTGAAGTTCAAAAACTTAAAAATTGATCAGCCAACCAATCAAACAGGGGGAGGGGATGGGGGAAAAGAAAAGGAAAAACACATCTTAAGCTTGTTAAAACACAAAAGAAATTACTGGGTTTTAAAGAAACAATAACTGAAAAACCCACAAAAGGGACAACATAACCTTTTGATTTTTTTTCCAGCAAGAATTATTTTAATATATGCAGGAAAGAAAAAGTTGCTCAATGCAATCTGAAAGTCTTAAGGGGGAACTTCACGGATTGTGAAGTTTGAAGTTTTCATTATGTATTTATAGGATTTTTTTTTAACTTTTAGAAGTTTTTTAAGAAGGACACCACCAGTGTATTTCACAAAGACATAAATGTATACAGCCCAGCACAACAAAAAGAATAGATCTTCAAAAAGATTTAACCCCAATTATTTACATTTTTCTCTAATATAAATTTAGGACTCCAGTATGTAAATAAATATACATTACTATGTATACCTTTCTAGTGCTGCTTACCAACAAATCATCTGAACTTGATATTTTTTTAATTAAAGCAAGATTGCTTTTTATGACCCGCAGAGGGAAGAAAAAAAATCAATAGAAAACGTCCAATTCACATCACTTTAGTCTACCTTTTCTTGGCAGCTTGTTGAAGGTGTTAATGTGGCTGGGAACATCAACACCTTGGCATGCATGAAAGTTAAGTCAGGAAGGCTAGAAATCACCTTGGCAGCCTCTTCACTAAGATGTTCTTCCTTTTTAGGTTTCCTGTTGGGAAGAAAAGAACAAAGTGTATTAATCCAGTACCTGATATCCCTAGGATCATTGAAACAATCACTGATTGAAGCAAGGGTTCTGTCAGCTTGTCTCCCACTGACAGGCACTTCTGTAAGCTACCTGAAGATAGTCTAATGTTATAATACCTACCTGACTACCAATAATGTGTTAATAGAGAGAGTCAGCAAAATGTTCTGTGTGTATTGTTGCAATAAGGAAAAAAGTCCTATTCAAATGATAATTTTTACAGATTTTTTTCTTTTTTTTTTAGCAGCTTCAAGAGTCAAGAGACTCACTTGAAGAGACAACCATGACTATATTCTAGAGATAAAACAGTAGGAGCATTAGTTCTAAACTATCTAAACCTGGTACAATCTCAAAAAAAAAAAAAAGGAAAATATCTCAAAAGGACATTAAGAAACTCCTAAGTTACTTCTCAATAATTTTAAAATAAAAAAGCACTTACACTGTGTTTGCAACACAACTGTTCTCAGACTGCACATCATGCCACTCAACACTGATCCCAAAACCTTTTTTCACCTCAGGATTAAGCAGCATCAATAGGTGCCTCACAAATAAACATATCTACTTGCTCTGAAGTGCAGGAGTATGAGTAGCCATGATACATACAGCAGCTTGGGAATCACTAGGGTTTACTTTGCCTTTTGCATTATTCACAAGAATTACTGAGCACAAATGAATAAAGAAGTCTGAGTCCCGTGTTGCTTGGTTCTCACTATTATGCAAAAAACTCACACTTCCCAAGTAAAATGAAGCCTAGCTCAGACTGCTACAGACCTCCATCCTTTACCCAAACATCCATACTTTACACACACCTGGCTTATCTTTGAAGAACACTGCCTACTACTAGAAATACTCAGTTTTCTATCAAACATTTCAGTTTCAAAGAGGCACCTGCTAAATCCTGCAATGATGTAAGAAATTACAACTGAATAAGCTGCCTCACCTTTGGGGAAAAAAAGCTGACACAAAAGGCTTGAACCAAATAAACTGCTTTCCCTAGAACACTTTTGAAATTTTCTTTTCAGTACCCGGTCTTATTTATAAACTTTAAACCAAGCCCAGGAGAGGGCAATGTCCACTCCAGTCATGAAGCAGCATGTATTTTTTGTCAGTCCCCATGAGGATTGTTTCCTCAGCTGAGCAGAGACCAGTGGAAAACAAGGGGCTACATGTTTGCTTCCATAGCAGCCTCAGAAATCCTCAGCTGGAAGAAAAAAAGAACTGGAGTCAAAAGCATCCTTGACATCTGATGATTGTGTTGACCATCATCACTGCTCGTTGTGTTGACACTGAACTATCACTTCTACCTGAAATCTCCACTCAATGAAAGTTCTCTAGATGAGGCAGTCTAAATACTAAATCTGACTTACCTTCACAGAACAGCAATATTTTTTTTCTCTGCTGCAGTGGAATTTCATGAGCTACTGACTAGGCAGATTACCAAATTCTGGAGGATAAACATAGCTGTGTGCTGGATTTACTGGAGGAAGAAGCAGAGAGCCAATGTGTGCCTCCTCTAACAACTTCACAGTCAGCTCTGTTTGCACTCAAAGGACTATCTCTGAACTGTTGAAATGTGGTTCTCACCCACCACTGTGTTATCAGTATCTGGTGCCACTATTAATAATCACTTACCACAAGCCTCTTAAAGGTACAAACTCCTGGTGATCAAGGACTTGGAGCTAACAAAGGAGTGTCTGACAGAGGAAGCCAAAGGAGCAGGGCTGCCTTGGAGATGTTCCTGTTATTGTTCATCAGGCGAGATGGAGCTCACACACTCCTTGCTATTTATATTCCTCTTCCTCCTCTGCTCAACTACAGCATGCTAAGAAATGGCACTGCTGGGTCCCAGAGGCATTGCTGCACTTTATTCCATGGTCACTTACAGGACCTTTATCACAGGACAATGCCATCACTCCTGCTGTACCAGCTGCTCTCACTGCAGAACAGGCACACCAGTGAGCCCAGTCAGGTGTCAATCTCATCCAGTTACTGAATGCTCTCCTTCTGGCTGGAATATTCCCCTCTGCAATAATTTATCTACTCCAATGCAATGCAAAAAGTATCTACAAAGCAGGAGAAGCTAACACACTAACATAACAACCACTGCTTAACTATGACCAAGACAGAACTATAGATACAATCACTTCTTAATGAGACTCAAACCCTTTTTTGAAATCATCTCAGTGCAGAAAGGGCTGAGATGGCCAAAATTCCCCATTCCTCAATAGAAAGGCAGGTTCCTTTGCAATACAATAAAACTGGACACTGCAAGTACCCTTTCTGGGTAACAATCAACACTTTTGGTAGCAAATATCACCAGTGCAACCTTAAAGCATTACTTGTTAATGCTCTTATTTTAAAAGACAAAGTAGCACCATCACTGCAGACAGGTTTTACCCCTAAAACTTATCAAACTGCCTACTAACTGTGATGCAAGAGAAACAACTGGGCATTAATTTCAGGCACCACTTTTGCTGAAGATGTTCCTGTTGCCAAGAGCTCCTTTTGCTGAGCCCTGATCAGTGGAGGGGAGCCTTGCAGAGCTTCTCCTGCTCATGCACTTCTCATTTCTAGGTGACATGGCTTAAAGAACAGACACCTGAGTAAGTGGACTGTCAGTGGCAGCTGTACTGCTTCTGCTGGCTTTGGAATCAGAACTTTTGATTACAAAACCATGAAAGGACCCATCCCTGGATCAAAACAAGGTCTCTGCCCCATTCATTTGTACCAGCCCCTCCACCTCTAGGCACTAAATTTCCTTTTCAAAAGCATGTTAACACTAAGCCACAAGAAATGAACCAGACTGACAGGCAGGAAAGATGCTGGAAGAAAATTTAGCAGGAAAGAGGGAATGCTTTGTCCATCCATCACTTGCATGTCACTGTTCTGTTTTGCATTCCAACCCCTTCCTGCAGCATCCAAGTCTTTCAGGGCTTCAGTCACTTCTCATGTTTGCAAAGGGCTTTGTGGAGAGCACCAGTAAGGCCAGGCTTTATCAGCAACAATGAGCTGATTAAAGAAATGCATTTAAAAATACCCTGTAATTAAGAGTTAGCCTGCTCCATCCAACACCATCCCCAAGGAGTATTTCCAGTTTAAATGAGGGTTTCGGCCATTTCTTCGAAAGGTATCAGTGCTCTGCTTTCCTTCAAAAAGACAGCAGATGAACTTTTGATCTCTGCCAATTCTATGGAACTAGGCAAGGCTGGAGACTTTCTGTGGAATGCTGCACTAAATCCCTGACCTTCAACACTTACTGCTACTCTCAAGGTTTCAGGCTCAAGCTGAGGGGGAAGTTACCCATCTCTCCCAATACTTTGCTGCTGAGAAACTGACTTTCTGGTTCAAGAGATGGCTTTGCAATGAAAGACAGGGCTATGTTAGACAAAGACAACTCTTCACATGGCATCCCACAGCTGAACAAAGGTATTTTGACACTAAACTTTACCCTAAAGATCCTGGGTTCAGCCAAGTTACAGACATGGGGTAGCCTCAGCACAACTGAAGTTGCCACCAAAGTGATCCTAATCCACTGGTTCTGTCTTCCTCAGTTAGTTATCATGGATGTCTTAGAGTCTACGTATCCAGGCTAGTGCATGAACCTCAACCTCATGGACCTGGCTGTATCCAATCACTTCTATCATAAAGTCTCCGTTCATTACAAAAGAATTCAAAAATTTGAAAAGAAAACCAAATTTATTACAAACAGCTAACATTGTGCCACATATTTGGCATATTGCTGAGACTAGAGTTTCTTATTTCTCAGAAAGTTTCTAGCTTCAAAAAACAGACTGCTTTTCTTTAGGAGAGCATGAAATCAAGCAGAAAACGCACTTGATAATCATTTTTAAAAATTTGGAGTTGATAAGAGCATACAAAACGTAATAAACAGTGAAAACAGCTAATCCTTGTGTGTGTCTGAACTTAGCCTCCAAGCCTGAGGTCCTCAGACAGATATATTGCTACTCCACAGATCTAAAACCAATTCCTGTTGGTAAGCAATGCTCTCCAGGACAGGGGAAGAGCTCTGGTATCTGGATAAAGGACTTTAAGAGCACAAGTAAGAGCTTTCAAGTGCATTTGTGGAAGCACTGGAAAAAACCCCAAACCCCTCATATCAAAGAAGGAACAATACAGAAAAATGAGGGTCAACATTCATTTAAGCAAAGTAGACTTTGCTGTTCCTTTGTAAACAAAAAGCGAAGACATCTTAAAGCAAGGTACAAATCTATGAGTGCAGATGCAACAAAGATACATTTGGAGTTCGTATGTTGTGCTGTGGTTACTTTTAAATTAATCTTAGAATATAATACAAAAGTATTTCAACTGTAACTATGGTTTCTAATTCATGAAAGCCAAATTTCCACTATCTCCAGGAAGAGTATGTGCACACCATGGATAGAAAAGGAGGCAATACAAAAGACCCAAAAATCAGCATCAAAGTGGGGAGTTCCCTCTACTGGTTCTCCCTTGAAATTTCAGAGCTTGTTGATTTCATGTTCACTTTCAAAATTATCACTGCAGGAAAACTAGGAAGATGGTTTTCTCAGTAACAGAGCATCCTTTAAAAGAACTCTTGAAAATTACAGATTAGTCCTTTTAAGTAAGCCAGCTCCATCCCACCATTACTGTGCCTCGTCCAAAGGGCTGTTGCATGAAAACACATCTAGTTCTAGAGTGCTGAATAAACCCTAAAGCTCACTTGGGAGTAAAGACACGTAACCATCTACTTGTTGCACACTGAGGCATACGCTTCCGAAAAATCAATGTTTTACTTGGTAAAGATCCCTCAGCATTTCTTTTAATGGGCACAGACATTCATTATATGTTAAGACAGTCCAGGATCCTACTGCTAAGATACACATAAAAAAATAAATGCAAAGAATACAAGCTTATAAATGGAGAGACTATTCTGTACCTATTCAACAGGCCAGACTTAAAGAAAGCCATTTGACGCCTAAAGTCTTTCTGTAGACACTACCTATAAAAAAACCCACAAAACTACTTCATGTGTGCTCCACTGAAGCAGAAATGACATCCTAAACCAACTACACACCCAATCCTTAACAGCAAAATTAAACAGATGTTTGGTCGTTGAAGTTTTGGCAGGTGTTAGAAATATTTGTGAATGGACAAATAGAGTAATAATTATTACTCATATCATTTTGCTTGTGGAACATCCTGTATTTATAAATTACACAGAGTCCAAGGAGAGTCTTCTGTCTCAGTCCTAGGTCACTGAACTGATACAATTTACCCTGCCATTCTTAGGAACCAGCTCTCATGTTCAGAAAGTTGCTTCCTCCTGTTCAGTCTCTGGCTCTAGATTTTCAATTTCGGTCCTGGTGATCTCTTTCCTTCAGCTCATAAACTCTTTGTCATCTTATTTTAGAGTTCTATGATAATTTGAAATAAGAACTACAGTACAATGAACTTTAGATTTAAAATTTAAAGCCTTTTGATCATTCAGGAACCTCTGCCCTAAAACTGCACAGACATTCACACCTCACATTTCACACAACCTGTAGAAACAGAAGAAAAATGTGCAATGAAGGGTATTTACCTTGTGGATGTGCTTGCCTTCTCCACTGTGGACATAAGCCTTGCAAATGCATCAGTCACTCTGTTGCTTGCATTGGAAGTTTCCAGTTTTGAGGTTGTCAATTCATACAACTCAGGATCCACACCTTACAGTATAAAATAATAATCAGTGATGGTGGAGGCAAGTAGTCATAATTAGTCACAGACCAACTTGCTAGAGACTGTTTTCTGTAAACATCTGAATCATTTATATGATTCATTTCATGATATCATTTCAAGATACATGAAAAGAACATGACAGAACATGTTTGCGCTTCTGAAGCATCATCCTCTCTCCCCATCCTTTTTCAGCAGCTTTTTAGTTGTAGTACAAAACACACACCTTGGATCAAGTCTGGCATACAAGGTCTCAGTCTATGAGTAAACAAAATCAGTTTGATTGACTTTTGAGAGTGAAACCTCTAAAAACGTCAGCTGTGTCAAAATGGCTTGTTTCAATTACTTCAACTCAACTGCCTGTATTAAAAGAACACTGCATATTAACAGGGACCAACTCTTAACCTAGAGATTACAAACAACACTGGCATGCAATAGAGTGCATTTAGAATCTGGCTTTTCACGAGGGGTTATGTTGAAATTTTAAGTGAGGAAAAGCAGCTTTTATGAAATACAGAAGTAAAAAAAAGTTACATACTAATATGCACAGCACTATCAAAACTTTTCATCTGTGCTCCCTTTTCACCTTTCAAGTATTTCTAAAGCATTAAGCATCTGCATGTTTCAGCCTTGAATTCCTAGCTTCAGGTATCTGAAATCAGATGCTGAATTTTGACATCACATTTGTTGCAAATGGATTTCAAATTTTAGGAGCAGAGGTCGTTCTGAAAACACTGCAAACAATGGAAACCTGTATGCAAAAAATACATACACATGAGTTAAATTCTACCTGTTTAGCATCAAGCATCACATCTCAGTAGGAAATAGCTCTAGGATTTTTACATATTACATACTATTTCTTAAAAAATAAATCTCTAGGAATTGGAATTGTCAAAACAAATCAAGAGGAAGGACTGTTACAACAAATGTCGCTGCATTTTAAATTGCTGATACTTCCCTACTTACAGTTTCAGATAATTTATGCTTCACAGGTTTCATGAAGCATGCATAGGTGCCATTCACAAGGTGTTTTTCAGACAGCACAGCATTTTTGTACATAAGCACTGTGTTTATTTACAGACACCTGTGTGCTAAACACGTGTCACACTCCTGCCAGTTGATGTGGACAACACAAAAGCATTCCATCCTACTGCAGAACAAACAGTGCAAATACTGGGATCTGATGGTCCCATGCAGCTCCTTAATACAAAACCAGCATTTATTAATGTTTGCTGATGATTGTATCCAGCTTACGTACCAGGATCAAGATACTTTTAGAAGTATTCTTGAAACACCAAAAGACTACTAAAAATAAATGCCAGTGCCTATTGTCTTGCCTTTATCACCAGTAACTGCAGCACTGTGTATGCTAATAGATGATGTTAATCATCCTCAAACCTGCCTTGCATGAGCTCTCCCCAAGCAGTGTCTTGACCATCTATCCTTTTGGCACAAAGTAATTCTTCTTTTATTGTGAGGAAACTAAGCTGACCAAAATGCAAAACAAAGAAAATCATCCAGTTAAGTGGAAGATTTGTTCCATATTATATGAGTTGATTAGAAATCAATCAGCTGTCCTTTTAACATACATTTTTTTTAAAGTCTGGATTTTCAGTTGATTTGATCCAGTTCCACAAAAAATACCAAAATATGTACTGTCCTGAGACCAGTATACCAAGACTTCTAGTAATGTCAGATGTTTACAGAACTTAGAAATAGGAAAAAGCCCAAATATTCCATAAAATATCCACTTTCAATCAGGGAGAGGAAGCCTTGAAGAAATACACTTTGACTTGCAGAAGCCTGCGAAATCCCATTAAGGTACAAATTGGAAAGCTAATTGAAGGAAGGAGCCCTTTGACATGCAACTCTGCAACAAACATTAAATGCAACCTTGTCGTTACATCATTTAGATATTCCCATTTACAGTCCTGTATTGGGATGTCACTGCTCAATTTACTGTTCTTTAGGCACCTCTTACTCAGCTACATTTATGTTAAAACTATTAACATGAAAAATAAAACAATACAGTAAATCTGTGGGAACATACTAGGAATGAGTAACTCCCTGTCCTTAATGTGGAATGAAAATTTTTATTAAAAAGTTATTTTGGGTACTGATGAAATCAGACTGAGAAGGATCCAGTGTCAATCTATAGCAGGTAAAACCAAGTATCCAAAGAAAGAATAAACTTCTTCTATTGATAAAAGCTTTTTCTTTAAGCAAAAAAAATCTAGCAATTTGTCTTTCAATTATTTGATGTATTTTTAAAGAGTTGCATATTCTCCATTTTATTCAGATGATGAGAGAATATTTAAGGAAAGCACTGCAAAACCTTAATGAGATATTGAAGGAAAGTTAGCCAACCAAACCCCACACAGAGCTCCTAAACACACACACAAACACACGAGCTGCAAGCCATGAAACAAATGACTTTCCCAGAAACAAGTCAGTAAGGAAAAAAAACCAAAGCCAAAACAAAATTAAGAAAGAAAAATAAAAGGGGGGGAAAAGGGAAAAAAAAAGCACTATAGGGCATACCAGAGAAGGTGATACCTGTAACTTGATGAAACAACAACACAAAAAATAAAATGCAATAAAAGGCTAACAAGAGTATTCCTCCAGTAACCCCCTCCAGTGTGCACACCTTCTGCACAAGCAATAATGTATGTACCCAGCTACACAAGCAGTAAGTACTGGGCACTGGTGACTTGTGTCAGTGGACTTGCACACACTTACAAAAGAATCGGTAGGACTCAAGCACCTTGACTTTGCTAGCTGTCACTTCCATGACAAATCTGCCCTCTTTCATCTGATAATGGTATTTCTCAAGGGTGGAATAAAAAGTAATTTAGATTGCCATGCCATAAAATTGCTTTCAGTGATTAGATTCTAAAATTAAAAAACCGTGTTTCTAAAAACAAAAAAATACCACAATAATTATAATCATTTATTTGAAATGTGGGAGGACCCCAAACATCTTATGAACCAATTATAAAAATTAAAATCACTACGAGGAAAAATATCTTTCCTATGAAGAAATTGATTATCATGGCTTCAGGCATTGTATTGAAAGAGTACTTGCCTTATCAACTTAACCTATGCACTGGAACAAATCCCCAAAGTGTTCCCTGAAATTCCTGCAGAAATTTATTCAAAGCATAGGTTTTCAAAAGCTTGTGCAAATTACTCAGAGCCCATAAAAACCACATGATAAATGAATTCAGTTACTTTCACGCACTATTCAATGAGAGAGTGGTGTTTTCATCTCCTTTTTAAGGGAGTAAGGTGCAGATAAAGTGTTTTGGCTTCAAAATTAACATTCATGAACTTTTAATATCCCACAAACATGCAACTATCCTTTTCTATTATAAAGGCTGTTAAAACACTTTTTTCACTTTATTATTAGTTGCAGTCCACAACCTCCTGGGCTGTCATATATCAAGCTCGATAAATGTATATTCACTGATTGCTTCCAAACAGCATCATACTCTTGTAATTTAGAGGCACTCAGCAAGCCTCATATCTTAGGAACTGCCACATCCACACCATTTTTCATATTTCCTTAAGTGCTTAAAAGAGTTAACTTCTGGAATTTCTCATTTGAAACAAGTGTTTTAACATCTTATTTGCAAGAGCATAAAGCCATTCATTCCTTCAGCAGGTGACAAACACAGAGCTGACAGTACCTTTTAAATACTTCGTACTCGATACAAAACATCAGAAAACAGAACACAGATTAAAGGAAAAATGCAGTAGAGACATTTCAGAGAAACGCAATGTAAAACTTCTTGTTTGTAGGAAAGTCAAGTGATGTGCTCATGCTTTTAGTAAGTCGTTATATTCTTACAGTTGTGGTTTTAACACTCTGCTGACCTGGGATTGTGGTGGTGCTGCTAGAGCTACTGTCATCCACGGGCCCAAAGAAATCAAGGTTCAGAAGAGTGGAACCTCCACTAGCTTGAAATTCAGTGACCGTGTTGGTAGGCAGCCATATAGAAGGTAAGCCAAGGGAGGGGTTTATGTGTAAAAAGGGGTAAGACACACACTTGAACATGCAAGTTATAATTAGTACTCAGTACGCAATTTAAAAATCGACATGAAAACAATGCTTACAGTATTAGTTTGTACCTTCTAAAATGTTAACAACTTAATTCAGTGCACATTTCCTCATGTACAATGCAGCAAGGAAATCAACACTAGTAACTTTAAAATAGAAATATTTATTTCAATCTAAAAATGAAAGAGAACCAGCACGACCCAGAGAGAGATGTGACCAGTTAAAGGGAAACAATATATAGATCAATTGATAGGTAAAATATAATGGGCTTTTTCTCCCCTCACTGAAATTGAAAGCCATACTTTTATCAGGAAAACTTAGCAGATCCTCAAATAGCAAAGAACAAAAAGAAAAAAAAACATTCAGAATTCTATATAGCAGCTTTAAGCTATTATTTATCATTATCTTAAAGCAGTGTGACCACTGGGTAACAAATGCCACTCTTATGTCCAGTTCCTCACTGGCAAATTATACTGTTCCCCTTTAGTACTAAAACAGAAATCAAACCAAGATACATTTTAAAGTTGTTTGTTAAAAAGAAAGCATGATGACTGACTGAAGTAGTAAGACACCAGACAACAGCAAAAGGGTCCATCCAGGCTTTCCTTCAGCACCATGATATTGCTATCCAAACTCTTACACCCCACACATTCTGCAATAACACACTGTGGCAACACCAGTGCAGTAAGAGATGCACTTTATCTGAGCCTGCCTATGAACTTGTGCATCAATCAGTTGCTGTCAGCAGGCTCTTTGTAAAGGAGTTTCTTGATAGGTTTCTAGTCTGGCAATCAAACAAGTTTCCAGAACTTGTTTTATTTCCTTTGCATGCACTTACTTTTCTGACACTGGAGGCAGCAGCACAACTCACTTTGCTATTAAAATAGACATAGGTGAAGGGTTTTTTAGGTGATAACTGTATACATTTACAGGTACAAATAAATTCGTAGCTACCTCTTTAATATATTAGCTATAATTAGCTCTTTAGTGTAAGTAAAAGTGATAATGAATGAATTCATATTTTTGAAATAGAAAATTATCTTTAAATCTGAAAACTTTCAGCTCAGGAAGTATATCTTTTGCAAACAGTTTGCGGTTAAAATATTGTGCTTTGAAGTAGCCACTATACATAAGTTTGTCATTCAGAGGATGTCTAAAGAGATAGCTGACTGGTGAAAAATACTTTTAAGAAGTACAACTCAAAAACCTAAAATGCTCATTTGTTCAGAGTTCCATTATAATCTGCAGTTATACATAATGAAGTGTTAATATTGCCACTGTGTCACTAGCATATGGCAGGAATCTAAAGTAATACTTAACTTTGCATTTTTCAAACTACGTAATACTTCACATAGGGGCACTGTTAACCAGAAAGAAAGCCTGAATTTCCAAAGTTAGGAGTAAGAAATAAGTATTTTATATATATATATCTCTTTATATATATGTGTGTGTGTATATATTTTAAAAAAATAATCAGCAGATAGATGTTTGTCTGAACTTTGTAGCTTTCTTATCTCTAGCTCTGGTGCTAGAGGCTCTACGGAGAGACGTACCATCTAAAGGGTTAGTAAGGCCACTGCTACTCCAGTCAAACTGGACAGGTGGTAGAGATTCCTAGAGTTGAAAAGTCAGAAATCAGATTTTATAGTCAGTTCAGGTTACAACAATGCAAAGCAGTTCAAACAACAGATTCTTTAGTGTCTAAACACTAAAAAAGACAACTAAATGATCAAGCCCCAACTTTTGGGATGTGTGTATTTTCATAATATGCCCTAGAGATTCAAAGTAGATTTGTTCTACCACAGGAAGTTCATTAAATTCTGAACAGCACAGATTAGGTAACTTCTAACTCAAACAGGATTTGCAAAAAACTAAAACATATGATTTTAATAACAAACCTTAAGGCATAATTGAAAATTAAACTATTACTTTCACGGAAGATGAGGCACTTAGCATAAAAAGTTAGGTATACATGATTACAGGGCAAATTTAGAACAGTGAAAGCTGTCTGTACATCCATACTCTGTCTTGATCATATAAATTATTTATCATCAAACAACCCATCATTCTTTTGGTTTGTTTTGCTCTTAAGAAACATAATCCCCACATGTGAGGGACAAACTATCAACACCATCTCCACGCCACCCCCTTTAAAAATAAAAGTCCTGCAATCTATTATCCTTTCACAGTTAACTCGTCCTAATCTATATACAAACCATTGGCAGCAATGCTTGAACAAGAGGAGTACGGAAGCACTGACTCCTTCTGGGAGCCCATCCTTGCCTTTTGATTTCCTCTTTTTAAGCCTTTGGGACACAAGCAAGCAGCAGGGAGCATGCTCTACAGGGAAGGTGTGTTCAGGTGCAGTGTAGCTTGCAGGTGCTGTCCTCCTGTACTCTCAGGACATAAACTGATGGGACAGTAGCAGAAATGTCTGAAAGAAGCTGAAACTTTCTACTTCTGTGCATTACACTCTGCTCTTTCCCCAGTGAAGTCAACTGTCGTGAAGCACTAGGAAAGGATGTGTGCTCAACTTCTAACAAAACAATCACAAGTATGGAAGAAAAGCAATGGATGTTCTCAGCAATATTTCTTAAAATGCATCAGTACTTGTTATGCTTCCAGTGGCTGAGCCATACCTTCTCTTTGCTTTTGTAGAAAATCAGCCTTCATTTTTTAGTTTTAAAACTTCCAACCACCTGACACTGAAGAAAAATGCAGATTCACTAATCGAGACTGTAGCAACCTGAGCTAGCTTTGTAGCACAGTTAAGCTTACTGTGAAAGGCTTTTCCTCAGTGCTAGATGTTTACAGGAAGCAAAACAAAGGGAGCTGGAGATTTCTGTTTTTATAAGCAAGACATTTACTATCTAATGTCAGAAAAATACTTTCAGTACTGAGCACAGCTTCAACAGTATCCTCTCCATGGAGGTTAAGAAGCTGATTCTTCACTTTTTACTTTGCTTTGGGAATAATATTACTGGCATTGAAATGATTTGCATGTAGATATAATGTCAGCAGTGTGGAAGCTCCACCTGATGAAGTAATGATCACTACCATCAGTAGTTTGTTTAAACTTAGTCACATGTAAAATATATTAACATTAAAAGGTGTCTGTAGGAAAAGAAAAGGGTAGTGAGTATGACAATTTAGTAGCTTTTTGCCCTGAGCAAAATTAACTCGATTGAAACAAAGTGGCTTCCTACCAACGCTTTTACTGAGGAAAACACCTCCTACATTTTTTGTCAAAGGCCTGAGTCGGGACTGATGAGTGTGACAGAGCCACATGGAAAAAGTGGCACCAATGGTTTGCTAAGTGTTTGCCTTAAATGATGGCTTGACTGTCAGATTTGACAAGGAAAGGACAAAAGACGTGATAAATTCTTCCTAAAATGGGAAAAAACGGGTCTGACTCCAAATCACTAAGAGAATTCCAAGCATATTAGTCTGCTCTGTGGGATGAGGCCACCCTGCTGACTTCAACTACTTTGCAAAAGAGTGGGTAAGTAAAGCAGCCCTCACCTATACAGGATGCTGCCAACCCCTAGTCTATACAACAGCAAACAAAGTGAAAGGAGAAGGCAGAGGTAAAAGCAAATTAAAGAGAAAGTTTTCTGTTTCTAATTACCCCAGCCCTAAGAAAATTACACTGGGACACCTGAACACAAGCATTGAAACCTCAGCCAATGTGAACTTATCCTGCAAATGGGAATATAATGTTTAGCCTTTCTGAAACTGTGAGGTTGTTAGACTACTGCAACTATTTTTTTAGTAACATGCTTTAAGGAAAAGTGCCCAGTCTAGGAGAATACTGAGAAATGGAACACACTGCTTTCACTACTCCAGGCCTCCATCTTAGATTACAGGACACAGTATAGAAATTAAAAAGCATACTCAGCTGTCAGAGTACTACTCTGAATGTTAGGGAAGTAAGAAAGAGGAAATTAAAATGCCTGCTGGTTTTACTGCATCATATTTCACTTTGATACAAGCGAGAGATGTTTTCACACAGTAATTTTAGAATGTATTATGTAAGAGCTCTTATAATCCAAAAGAGTAAAATGTAAATGTTTCTGTCTGCACCAATAATTACCCAGGGAAAATTAAACAGAAAAAAGAAAAGGAAGCATTTTGCTGTCTTAAAGCTGGGAGAAAAGAATAAAAGGACTTGTAATACAAATATAATGTCAATATTTAGATGAATCCCACAAATGAGCATCATATGCATTCCAGAAAAAGCTTTACATGCAAGTAATTCATACATTTCATTGTGTGTATTCATTGGCAAAATTATATCAGTGCTGAAAACTGCTCTTTTCAGACAACCCCTTTACACAGCTGTCACATCTGACAGAACAGCAAGTTTTGTAGCATCTCTTACCTGCAAATCTCTCTTTAACTCTGTCAACAAAGCTACACACACTCTCACACTCTTGGATCTTTCTCACACGTATAACTGGAGAGCAGTTCCTGATGGAGCCTCTGGCTGGTGGCCAATAATATGGTAGTTTGCATCTGTCATTGTTAGAAGTCCTGATGGTCTCTTATGTAATTAAAAGTGTTTTTAGAGACTGTCACCCCACAGGGTTTAATTAAGGTTCAATTCCTAATAGCCAGCAAGCGTAAGACGTATATTTCTATTATAACCTAATCCCTAATTCAGTGGCTCACATGCAAGCAGATGTGCTGTAATGGGCACCTGCAGAAAAGAATCACTGGTAATTTTCTTCTAGAAAGGTCTGGGTCACTGCAGATTTTTATTCCAATATAAAACTTACTAAGTAAAACTAGGCAGGTAACTCTACCAAAGAAACATAGTCCCAAATGGAAAGAAGAAAATGCTTTGAAGCAACAGCATAAGAACAGAAATATCTGGACAACTTTTTTCAAAAAATCCAAAGAGAAGCAGATAAATAAACTTTAAAACAACATTAACCAGAAAATAGTATCAAACCAAGAGAAAGCAGTCATCATTAAGTCCAGAGAGCAACCCTTTAGACAAACACTGGACTCTATTTTGCATGCACTGCCTGAAGACTTGGCTATGAAGTAGAAGACCACTAGAGTTGTATAAAAAAGAAGAGGAAGGCACCTGTCTTGAGTCTCACAATCAAAGGGTGCCTATTTTACCAGCCACTCCTTACACCTGATGTGCCTTGACAGAGCCTTTTACTTCAGCCCTGTGAAGTCTTTGAGACACCATGCTTAGATCAAGGCAACAGTAATCAGGGGATTATTTCATATTCTGTTTACTGCCTTACAGTTATGAGCATAGAGGAACAGAGAAATAAACCCCTCGATTGTCAAGATAAACAACAGATCAAAGAAGAATTTAGATGCTACCTTCAAACGTAAAAGAGAATGACTCTACAAAAATCACCTTTATACAATAAACTAATGTGACAAACCAGTCAGTAACTTGCTTGAGAACTCTATTTCAAAACCCTTGTCCTCACAGCTTAAATAGCTCAGATGGATATTTGTCCACTCTATTTCCATAGCCTTACTCAGTGAGACCCTCTGCAGGGAATGAGGGCAAAACATTCAGAGTCTGTATAAGAACTAGGAAGAAACATTGCAGCTCATTTGCTGTTTTTTACCTCATTCTATTAGTTCTAAACTTCTCCATTTTTAATGCCTGCATGCTTTTGTCTGTTTGCCTACAACAGAAACATTTAGGAGGCATTTCTGTGTTTCTACAAATGTTCTTTCCACTATTACTTTTGACTCATCAGTCTTTCTTCTGAAGTCTTATTCCCTTAGCAGGAAGTCATTCACATACATGCACAGACACTGATCTGTATATAGTGCCATAAATGCCAGCCTTCGAACAGAGAACTCTTCCTTGAGCAGAGAACACGAATCTATCAACCAGAGCCACTCCTTCCAATAAGAATGTCAATATCCTGAAGTTTCTGAATATAGAGATAAATAACCATTCTGAAAATGGGGGAATTTGGAGGGTTAACTAAATAATTACACATTTACCAGGTGCACTTAAGAGATACTTGAATTGTTGCACCTGAGTTACCTGCATTTACAATAAGAAATTTCAGAGTCCCCTAAAATTGCCTGTATTTCCACTGAATACTTAATGTTTGCAGTATAGTTACTCATGAAATGCTAGGGCACATCATCTTATTACCATGACAATCTGAAATATTCCTGAAGAGCCATTTGCACAATGTGATGTGAGGCTGGATTTTCCCCAAAGCAGACAGAGGCCACCAATCATTGACAGAAGATGAGATCAAGAAAGAAATGAGGTCTCTGAGGTGGAGAACTGATTGTTCATGCCCTGAAACTTTCGGAATGTCATCTAACTGCGGCCTCCTAGAGTTCTGAATGGTTACAATCTCTAACCCGTCTCTTCTCCAAAAGCTTATTTTAGTATTTGCCTTTTTGGAAAAGCACCTAATGCCAACAGTGCAGACAGACAGCATAGAAGCTTCTCAGGTGTATTCATGGACCAGAAGTATTGAACAGAGATGGCCTTGTCAGAACGTGCTATGGGTCAAAATTATCAAACTGTGACAAGTAATGGGAAGTTCTGTAGCAGGAATTCATAATTACAGAAAAAGAGAGACTTTATTAAGTAGAGGCTCTTATTTTCAGCATTATGACTGTCAAGCAACTGAGAAAATGGCACCTGTCAGAGATGCTGCTACTTAGGCTCTTGCAGCTCTCTACACTGTTTAGTGTCTGGCTTAATTTGTGTTTTCTCCTCTGTAAAATGGTACTTTGAGTGCTGCAAAAAGGCAGTGATATTTTCCTACTTTCTTACCATACAGTTGATTTCTTCAGGTCAGACTGTCTGCAGTAATCACTATTGTTACCTTTTCTTATAACCAGTTCAGCTGCTCAGTTCCACTATATATGAGGAGCAGCACGGGAAGCACCAAATGTGTATTGCTGTATAAAACAATGCCAGCTCTGAGCCTACCGACAAACTGCTCCTCAACAATGAAAAAGAATTCTGCTCTGCTACAAGCACATCATACTTAGAGCTCTGCACTGTGGCAGAGCAAGAACTGCAAGAACATCACTATAGTCACAAGTACCTACTGTTAAGGTGAGGTGTAGCCCAAGAATAATTCTTTCTGGACTGCCTTCAATCAGAAGTCACGAGCATAGCAGGTAACTGAAGATGCTGGGTGAATTAAACAAGACCTGCACTAAGGAGGGACACAGCTGAGTCTCTGACTATTTATTGAGCATCACTGTAATGACACTGAAAATGAAATATCTCTGCATATCCCATTAGCTTGTTGACAACCACACACATTGCAACATGCATGGCACTTTAAGTGCTCTTCTAATATCATTACATCAAAACAACAACAAAGAATTTGTGAAATTCAAAAGCTCACTCCTAAACTCCTCTGAAGTCATTTTGTATCAGACTTGAAAGACAGAGAAGCCAGCAAAGCAACTCTGTGTAACAGATAATCCAATAAAATCTGGCACAAAGAGCCAAGAGAATTCATATAATCAAAAAGTCAGGCACGTATGCTTGTAAATGACCACACCCAAAATCTCTTTCCAGGCAGCTGGGCTGCTTTTCAAGACACTCTGAAGAAGTAAGAAAGGATAAAAGGAAATGAACATAAACAGTATAAATGTAAATAGGATAATTCAGAAAATCAAGTGCTAACCACCACTCAGAACAACCTCCAACAATAAGCTCCAGAATAAGCAAAGATAAAGAACCTTAGCCAGAGGTCAGATGAGTCTAACATTACACATAAAATCTGTCTGACTGCCCACTGCCTTTGAGAGCAAACTGCTCTGTAATAGTAAGGATCATCAGGACTCTGAAATGCTGGCCACCAACTGCTACAGCCTCATCACAGGGACTCCCTTCCAGTCACACATGAAAAGCAGATCCAAGAGCAGGACTTCAATCTGATACAAGCAATACCTGTCTTTCACATCCAAGTGTATTTGAATACACCATCTAGACATTTTAAATATAAAGGAAAAGACAAAAAATCCCATTATTTCCCTCATTCTTTCTCCTCACCCTTCTCTCTCTGTTTTTTACCTGGAACTGGTCAGATGCACATGTGTTCATCTCTGGTGATATAGGAGGTGTCTGTCCTATTGAAGCTATTTTTTCTGCTGCAGATATTGGTTTCAAAGGTTCCTTGGTGGGTTCTAACATACCCTGAATAAACGAACAAAAAATAAATAATCTATATTTAAAAAAAAATAATTTACTTGTACACACAGACACAGGCATTTACAGACATTTCAAGAACTGTAGATGCCAAAAACTAGAACACACTGCTAGGTAGTACTACCCTCAACCAAGGGCTTGGGGATAATCATGAATCTCTGGGACGCTTTCACTGTGTCAAGAGGGGCAGCAGTAGATGGAGCAGGGGAAAATCATCCCGAGTCTTTAGGCCTGAGAAACATTTTAGAGTGAGTAACAGAAACCCAAGTGTTGAGCTGGAGCTTGCGTTCAACTTTCAGTAATGTAATTTAACCTGGAGAAAACAGTTACTTGATAAGGTGATGTCTTCTCCTCCCAATTGTGAGTAGACTATTTCAGAAATATCAAATGACCCATCACAAAAGTACACATGCATTCATTCCAACAATTAAGTAATCCAGAAGAAACAAATCAAATTATCAGTTTTCAGAATGATACCAAGAACGGTAATTACGGAGATGGAAATAAATGCATTAAGAAACATCAGGAAAATAATTAAACTCACATTTTTACTTTAAAGCAAACATTTCAAAGATAGATACTATTATGAAAAAAGGCTGGAAATCTGATCTTGAAGAAAATTGAGGGTGAGTAGATCTACAGAAAGCCCAAAGTTTGCACTGAGACATGCCAACCACCTGACAACAATGAGAAATCCCCAAATAAAAGCAAAAGATTTGCAACTAGAGCATTTTAAAACATTTTCAGGAAGTCACTTGCCAAGATCAGCTGTCCCACAGATGTTTCTACACCACATTAGGGGAGCTTTAAATTTACCCACCAGTTAAATCAATTCTTTTGGACAGCAAAGAAACACAGAAAGCAATGTGGCAACACAAGGCAACAAGCCACTTTGCTCCTACCATTGCTGCTAACCAGCTTATTGTGTGCAAAAGTATATAAAAATTTAGGAGATAATTAATCAGCAACAATAATCTGTTGCAAAAAATAACTGCATATGTTGTAAACATAGTCCTGCTCACAAACAGGAAGAAAACAGCAATTGCTCTGAGTTGTTTTAACTGTCTGTATCAGAATACCATGTTTACATCCAAAGGGGTACACGAGCTGACCTTGATGTATCAGAAAACTGTAGAAGTCACTCTATAAAATTAACCTACGAAATTAAATCAGCCTAATATAAACCAAAGGAAATTATTATTTTACTATTCCATTTGCAAATGATCATATGAAAATGTAGGTATGTTTGTATGTGTGTATACATATACATGCACTGTTTTTGGAGGAAAAAAAGAACATTTATTCTGCTCAGATAAGCAAAAATCACAAACCTGATTTTCTCACTGTTTTCAATAAATACTTCTTTCACTTAAAATCAAATATCTGCTTGCACACAATGAAAATTATTTAATTATCAATTCTTTTCTAGCATTTCTACTGATGCCCAAGCCATAACTGTACTTACAGAAAAATCTTTCAGTACACTTGGTGTTTAATGTCATTTAATATATTTCATTATATGATGTTTTGGAACTATAACAAAAAAAATAATGCTAAAAAAAGCTTACCAGTCCTGCTGCATACATGGGTACTATAACAGGCTGCTTCTTGTTGCCTGTAAAGAGCTGATAAAACAACAACAACAAAGAATTTACTTAAGAGTTTCTATGTCAGTGATAGAAATGTTTTTCAAGGCTACATAACTTGCATAAGGTTAGTATCACAGAATAAATACTACATTCATTATACCACAATGTTTAAAAAGTAATGCAACTTTTAATATTAATAGGGCTTATAAAAGTTTGCCAGGTGGTCTGTCATCAACAGCCATGTTCTGTGAAGCTATGCAATTGGGAGACAGGCATTCACACAAAACACTTCCACCTGATGCTACATTTAAAGCCGCTTCGTTATTTAGAAAGCCAGTTTTACTGGCAGACTCACAATATTTCTTGTGTCGATTCCCAGGGAGCACAAAAGCTTTTTGTTGCTGTGGGAGCCACCCCACTGGTATCTCAGTCCATACGCATCATGGATGTCCTGCAGCTCTGTCCACACGTCCATCAGTTCCCTGCACAACCCATCATAAATCAATCATGCAGAAAAACAGCTTAGCAACCTTAAATATTTATTCTGTTTTTTTAATTCAAGTGACTTATTATACATTCCAATTAAACTTATGCCCAAGCACAATACCCAGGGGAATTAAAACTGCACAGTGTTCTCAGAACAATTATAGTTCAGACTTCTCACTGGAAAATGATGTCCATGGCAGACAGGACAAAGCCTGCTTAGACTTTATCACCACATGAATAAATATAGTCATTTATAGCAAGTGTAACTAATAAGACATATTCTGGTTAATTCAGAGACATCATTGAAAAGAAGATGATAGGCTGCTGAGTCGCTAAGTGAAGTACTCCTGGCATATGTAGTCACTGAAAACAAGCATTCTGCTAGATAGCTAATTTTCACTCGATGACTTCTCAAAATGCTTGAAGCAAACACCACATTTTAAATTACTGCTGTATGTAGTCCAAGCTAATTTTAAGTTTGTTACACTGTGCCTTCTTACCCAGTACTTTCTAAGGTCTCCTCAGTTGTTATCTGCTTTTCACCTGCTTCCAACAAATGGTTCAAGGAACTTATCTCTTCTTCAATTTCAGCAACAGGCATGGAAGGAAAACAGACTTCAAATATTCGTTCCAGACGACTTAGCAATGTGGTCTATACCAAAGAGAAAATACTTATGTCAAGTTTTGTTGACTGCTATAAAGGTAAGTCCAATATTATAGCAAGATGGAAAACAACTTATAGCTAATACAAGGTTTCACTCACCACAAAATATTAACCTTCAGAGGACCACAAGACTATTTAAACACCAAATACAGGTTTCTAGCTACCAGAAACCAGCAAGGATCTTGCCCTCTGCAAAGTGAGTTCTTACAGAAGAGTCCAAAGTCACTTTCTTAGAAATTAGTAGAAAATGTATGCAACAAGATTTATGCCATATAAGGATAATGTCTCAGTAATATAAATAGCATATATTGGAACTAATGGTTTCCAGACATTTTAATTTCAAAGCACGGACTGGGCCTTGGCCAATGGATCTAACATGAAAAATAAAGTAAAAGAAAAAAACAACCTCCTGCCCTCAGAAAAACAAAAAAATCCCTCCCCCACACACTTTTTGTTTTTTTCACAAGCATAGCATGCTTTCTTGCTTTCAAGTTCTTCCCTTACGTTTCTCTTTTCTCTTCTGTATTTCCATATGGACAGGATTCCAGTTTCTTGGCCCTCTACTAACTAGTCTCGGACATCAGATGTACCAATGATATGGATATTTTTTCCCCAGTTCAACCCATTAAAAACAGGTAAGCATCAAGCTTTTAATATTTATTAAAATACCAATTGCAAGGCATGCTCATAAAAATTAAATTAAAGCCTTTTTTAAAGTACTCATTTTTGCCAGAAACACCTGAATCTCTTTTCTTGCTAAGGAAAGGAGGCACAAGCCTGCCATTAAGTGCAGCATTTCGATCTTTCTAGTTTAGTGTTCTTCAACAACCCCTTTCCCAGTGCTCTGCTGCAATACACACAGGGCAGCACCCAGCAGCTCCAACACCTGCTTTTCTGCTGGGGAAATGGAAAAGAAACAGAGTAGGCAGAAATCCCAGGAGCATCCCACGGCGTGTGCTGTTTTAGCTGTGCCAGCAGAGCCCTCCTGTGGAGATGCAGCATATTCCAGCAACAATGTTGAATTTACACACATAAGCCTCAAAACAGAGGTGTTTTGCTACAACTGAGATGATCTGAGGTTCAGAAAAGCAAGGCTGTAGGAGGAAGCTGCCTATTTTAGTTAGGCCAATCAATACAACTGGGACAAACTTCCATAGAGCAAAATATCTGCTTCACAATTCCAAGAGTTATCTACAACATTTCTCATTTGAAGTTTTAGCTGAAAATTTGCCTTGTCTTTCATCTCAGCTAAGCAACTCACTAATCATGTACATCAGCAAACATAACAGAGGTAAACACCACATTATCAGAATATCTAGATTCTGTATTGGAGTTGGGATGATGAGTCAGAAACTGGGAATGAGTCTGGCCAGACTATTCTTTCTATTCAGCCACTAACTGCAAAAAACAGGAAAATGAATTGGCTTAGAGCATCAGTTCTTCAGTTTTACCAGTTCTTCAGTTTTACCACCTGTGAAAGAAATGCCTGACAGGGACAGCCACCAGGTACAGTCACTTGCAAACCATAATGTAAAAATGTGCAAAGATCTGAATCAGAGCATACAGGACTCACCCTTTTTTTTTTTCTTTTCTTCTCCATTACCTCTCTGGTAAATTCTGACCATAATGAGCCATGTTCTACAGTACAGAATTCTTCTTTTAATCGTCTCTTAATGCTCAGTCATTCTGGCCATACACTAAGTTGCAATACTCGTAGGCTGTTTTGTGTTTGTTGACCAGAACTAAGACACTAACTTACATTTTTAGGAAGTAAAACTAAACAGTATTCCACATTCTAGTCTAATGCTTCAGCACAGAAAAGCATACTCTACTTCAATTTTAAACCTTAACTTTGCCCACAATATATCACTCGCCCTTATCTTACATCAACAGGTGACGGTTACTTCATTTCTGTCATACAGCAAGAGTACATATCCCCAGGGAAAAGCAAGAGGCAGATGAATGGCATTGGATCATGGAAACAGCAAGACATCACATTTCTTGAAAAGAATCAACATTTGAGAACATGCTAGTGACTAAAACTATGCTTGCTTAGGTAATGAAAGAATAAACAGAACATCTCTAAGAATGAAGCAGCATCTCAGTCAGTGTGACGTTTCAAATTTGAGTTTAAGAATTGTGCTAAAATTTCAGGAACAGTTTAACTATAGCATTCTTCACACTTCCTGTCATCTTTTCTAAATTTCCAGCAATGCTTAGTCCTTTTTTCAAAAAGAATGGTTTCCATAGCAAACCAGAGTAATTAATTCTGTGCGTGCAATTGGACAAAGGGATGAGTGCACAAACACATCTCCAGGCAGTGGCAATGGAAGCAGCTGAACTTGTTCTTCTAATTGGTGATGAAATCCTGTGGTCACAGCTTCCAGGTATAAGGGGCATCAACAAGATCTTAAAGCTGGTGTAAATGTCCACCTCCTACAAACTTTAATGTATTGTTGCATAAAACAGACTGCAAGAAAATACCGTGTATGACCAGAAGTAATGTCATGTCTGTTTTTCTGAAAAAAAAAAAAAAGGCAGAAAACAAGAATTTTTATCCACTTTTCATGTCACTAACAGTATTTGATACCTGACTGTTCTCCATGGCCATTTGAGAAGAATAATTCTCGAAGGCACTTACATTAGATGTGAAAAGGCTACAGCTACCCTTAAACATTAACCGTGATTCTCCAAACAATGATAAATTCAAAGCCACGTAGTTTCTGTGAATGCATAGAAATTTTTGGTAGACACTTAACATATGTGGTGATGACCATCAGAACCAAAGTATCAGAGATGTAACAGACTTTCAAATAAGCATAACCATAGGATTAGAATTTATCTCTTCAGTAATTAAACAGGAGGCAAGATCCATCCCTCAGAGCTGGAAGCCTAAAGTACTTGGTTTACGTAATTTGTGTTTTTCTTCCTCTCCCCCATAAGGCCACAGAATCAGTGAACTCCTTCAACACAGCAATTCTTCACTGACCACCCAGCACATCAAATCCTCCTCAACTGCCCCCATGTGACCCCAACAGTGACAGGTCACTGCCTTTCTTCAGAGCTATGAAAAGAGGAGATAACAAAACTTGCCATAAAAACAACACACTAGAGCCCCACTACTGAAACAGCGGACACAAATGGCAGTTTTCATCATATGACTGCTGTAATGCTTCTCTGGGTGAAGTTTTGAGGATATCTGTGTGCAAGAGTGGAGAAAAACCAGTCTTGCTTCTCTCCACAGATCTGGTCACACATGAGCTGTGGAGCAGACATGAGAGATCATCCAGTGATCCTTCAAAGAGTGGAGTGGCACTGTGTCCTTCCACCCTCTCCCCTTTCCACTGGAGGGCACAGCCCCATTTTTAACACAAATGCATATTTTCCCTTAGGAAATTCCTCACATCCCATACCATCTCTGCTCTGGCAGCCTCCAGAGGTGCATTAAGAAGGGGAGATTCAAAAATAGAGCATGCCTTCAGCCCTCCTTATCCTGCTGCCAAGAAAAGAGGCCATGGAGGAAGCAACACAAACTGGGCTGCTTGCATCTACTAAACCCAAATCTGGAAGACCTAAGAATAAATAAAACCAATGTAATAGTTAAATTGCTGAGCATGCTTAGATATTCAAGCTTACGTGAAATGTAATAAAAGAAAAAACATATTAAAGGAGATGGAAATGAGCCTATGAAAGATCCAAGATGCTAAACATATAATGCAGAAAAGGAATAAAGTCCATATGGACACAACTGGCTTCTAGTTGGAAGCTGAATGAAAGCTCTCAAAAAATGACAGAACAAAGCTCAGGGACCAAGAAAAGAAAATGATTAACCACTGAGATTTTATTTAACTTAAATCATGAACTCACTGCTCTGCAGAGAGCCTACAACAGCTCTTTGTGACTATTTTAATAAAATAGAGGTTAAATAAGAAACTCCCTTTGCTGTGTTTTTTAACAACCAAACCGCATTTTCCAGCAACATTTTCTTCTTCCTGCGAAGAGCTAAGTCACCATTTACTCCCCTACCTTCACTGTGTGTGTGCATGGGATGGGTGTATTTGGGGTTTTTGTTTGGTTGGTTTTATCAGTGTTCTTGGGGTAACTTTTGAGGGAGTGGGTTTGGGTACTTTTTAAGAGCTAGACTACATGACCATACACATAACACAAGGGAGCTGAAGAACCAATTTCAATGGATGCAGCTCACCATGGGGAGCGCACAAATCAGCTTCTGTGGGTCACAAAATTTTCTGGACTCAAGCATTGAACAAAGCGAAACAATCAACAAAAAACACACAAGCAAACAAACAAACCACTAAGTTCTTAGTTAAATGGGGACAATTTCTTCTTTGAAACAGTTTATAGACTGTTTAAACAGTGAAACCATTTCCTTTTCCCATAGCAACAATTTGTTTCTTTGTCTGAAGCGCAGGCTCTGCCTAGCAAAGAGAACACCTCCTTAGAACCAATGGGAGAATAGCTGCACACAGAAAAACTCCTGAGTAGAAAAAACAAGCAAAGGTTACAAAGAACACTCCTTTAACTTCCTGTGTTTCAAATGTGATGGCTTGTCTCCATCTCCACTCAAAAAGCAGGTGAATAAAAGGTAATACCATAAATTTCTTAGATGTAAAAAATTGAATTGAAAGATGCGGTTTATTAACCCAGGAAACATATAATGAAAACAATTGTCCTAAACTGAGTTTTGAAAGCCAGGAAGAGGATGCCACAAGAGCTAAAAACCTTCATCAACATAAAATGAGGAAATCAGAAATTTTTTACAATAATTTAAAGAAGTAAAGAAGGCAATGTTAGTCTTAAATATCCCAAGATCACTTTTAAAGAGCAACTATAAAACTTTTGAGCTCAGCTGCAAAGCAAATCTGAAAATGTAGTGGCTTAAGGTAAAAAAAAAAAAAAGTTAGGACTTCTCTGTTCTTTTTACTGCTTGATCTGAGAGAGTTAGAAACTGCAGGGAAGTTCAGGCTAGAAATGTGAAGTTGTCTCTCTCCTTCTTGCTGTAAGCTTCACCATTTATTCTCCCTCAGCTGAATAATGCATCAAATATTGCATCTTCCATGCAGGCAAAGTACAGTTTAACAGTGATTTACTGTGACTACATAAAAGTCACTGACCAGTTTGTCACGTTGTTATTATCTACTGGTGTTGCACTAACTTTTCAGTCAGGCTCTGAGAGGAAGTACAGCAGATGACACTTACATGTACAAAACGGGAAATACTTTTGTCCTGGGACATATAAATAGTAATGCTAAAACAAACCCCTCTCATACTATTTTCTTTTCCAAAATTCCCCTCAGCCAGTCTGTTCCGAAAAACAGCAGTTATGGGCTACTTTTAATAGTCTGATTTTTACTGTTATTCAGCTGCAAGTACTTAAGAACTGTGCTATGGACTTAAAACCCCCAAACCTTTCCAGAAAGGTATACTTACATAAGTAGCCAATACTGTTTTAATTTACCTTACTGAACTGAGGGGCTGAAGTCTTTATGGTCATAATTACTTTTTTCCAAAAAGATGATATGTCAAAAAAGACAAAGTACACTCCAAATGACAGCAATCCAGGGTTTTCTTTGTCTTGGTACATATTCGTGGCTTAGTAACTGTGCCTCGCCCACACTGATTGATCTGAAGAAGCAGAGCCTGTGAGCACAGGCTCTCTAATGGAGAACCTTAAAACCCACCTGGAGGACTGTTCACATTTTCCTTCATCCCTTTCCAGGATTTGTTAACTGTCAGCTAAATCAAGTAAGATCTGTCCTTCCAACCAAGCCCTTCTTTAGGCTCCTCTTCCTCTGGAGATGCCCATGCTCCTTGCACACAGGCAGGCACAGCCTGTGTTCCCCACCCACACGACTACCATGGATTATTACTGCTCTTGTGCCTCACTGCTGAATCCTATATATATATATTCTTAATGCAGCAGAGTAACCCCCTCAGCTGACTAATGTTCAGCACTATCTCATGGAAAAAGCTGCGCTACAAGCCTTATATTCATCATAAACATAACTTGGTAGCGTGCAACGTGATCACATAAAAGGGACTAATGCATGTGGCAGGCTTGCCGAAGCCTTGTTGGATCACCTCGTTCACCCACGACTACATCCTAAATCTGTTGCTGAACACAAAGGCACATCCCTATCTAATGCAAACTGCAGCCATACTGAAACCAAGCATTACATCTTTTCAGCTGAAGACAGAAATTAAGTGGATTAAAGTATATGTAGTATTAATATGGTTTCAGACAGTAGTCTCAGTATACACCACACCCTTTCTCTGCTTCCCTCTACAAAAAACTATTTAATAGAAGAGGTCAGCATGTTACAAACCCCACACTGTCAATTGTGTGCAGAATTCAGAGAGCCTGAGACCAAAGGCAAGGAAGAAAAGACCCTCATCTTTCTGCCAGCACATGTCACTATTTAAGGTCATTTTTGTGAAACCCCCCTCTCCTTAGTTTCATCCTTTAGATTGTATATTTTCTAATAAAAACTGGATTAAATAGTTGAAGCAAAGCTTGTTTCTTAATTAAAGATTATACCAAATCCACAATCTTTAAACATTTTGTCCAACTGTTGTACAACCAAGATCGCATTCAGAAAGCAAAAGATTTTACTGCCACCTCCACATCCAGAATACACAAACTAAGAAGCAGAAAGCAAAATACACAGAGATCTTTTCAATGGAAACCTGAGCTACTGATAAATAACACTGCTTTCATGCTGCATTCTGATGGCTGAAAATTGCCGTATACATCATTTCCACATTTAAACAGCAACACTGCTGGCTAAGCATCCTTTTCAATTTTCTGCTTTTGCAAAGAATTCCATTAGGATCATTCTGTTTATAAACCAATCAGGATTCTTTCACACCCACATCACAGTGACTCTCCCAGTCTCACTATCACTGATCAAGTGTATTCAGTGTCTTGTAAATGATCCCAGCTCACCTTTAGCCTAAGCTGAGATCTCAATTTTCCCACCTATCTCGGGTGTCTGACACATGCAGTATTTCTCCCTTGTACACAGCCGGCTCCCTTTGGGTTGCTACAGCAAGCACTTCTTAGATCTTCCAGAAATACATTGTTGCAAGTGATCCCCTCCTCCCTATCCTTCTTTAGTCTGGGTAATAAAAAACTTTGCTCTCTTCCCTCTCACCAGATTTATCTTGCCTACCAGTTTTTCTGCTTTTGCATCAAACAGCTGCAGAACTAAGTTTAATACACAGCAAACAGAAGATTGGCAACTACTTTAAAATGTCGTATTTTGTGTTTTGACCTCAGTGACACCCTCTTAAATGACAGCAAAGAAGCTGATCAATATCTGAATTTAATTTTACTAAGATTCTGCACTCAAGAGTACCAGGACTGTCTGCTGGCTCATGTTGACTCATCAGTTAATCTCTGTTTCTAACAGCAATTTAGCAAACTGTGACTCGATGGATTATAAACAGAATTACTATTTAATCTTAAAACAAGTATTTTTTAAAATATAACAGAGCTTTAATAGATCCTTCCAAAACTTAAAGCACTTACAAAATAACTACTGTTTTAAGAGCTAACTGAAAAAAATGTAGCAATTGACATTACAAGGCTAAGGAAACCATTGCAACAGAGAAAACAGGTCCAGCTCAACTTCCTCTCCAGTTTATTTGTGTAAAACATTCTCTCAGCTGTACGTCCTCACTGGCAGAGGAGGGAGAACATCACTTTAGATCCTGACTAAAGTCTAGAACTGACTGTAGCATAAAGAGAATGAATGAATAAACATTTACATCTTAAATTTGATTTACAATCTAATCAAACTACTGTATGACTTCATGGCAGACTTTAAGTGAAGAACTTCCAATTTAACTTGACTTTTATCTTTTGTTAAGGCAGACTTAGGGAAAAATTAATTACAGAGCTTCTGAAGGTTCTGTTTTTATAAACATCTACATTCAGAAGTGTTTTCTATGAAAACTTGTAAAATTACAGAAAACTTTAACTGAAAATAAATGTTTGAAACCTTCAGACTATCCCTTAATACTAATAAATGACTAGAAAAAATGGATGATTTATTAGAATCACCTCCCCACCCCATTTCTTTCTCAGATTCTGGATAGTCAAGTGGCAAGAGAAACAGTTGAGATTAATTGCACTATTGACCTTACTACTCTCCAATTTTATGGGTGAATAGGCAACAATAGGTTTGTGCTTTCAACTTCTGAAATGGACCAACACATTCAGGTGATAAGCAAGGCCTTGTACAGACACAAAACTCTGCCTGCAGGTTCACTTGTGAGCCTATTTTTTGGCTTGTGGAATCTCTTTGAGGTTTGGAGTGTTAGTCATTGCACCGAACAGCAAGCAAGAAGAGTAAGGACCTGAGGCTCACAGCTTTTAACGTGACAAGAAATCAGTGCTAAGTCCCAAAAGCGCCATTCCATTTGCTGATGCTGGCAGAGCTCCAGCTGGCACAACCTTCTGAAAAGCCATTTCACCTGTCACTGGCAGGAAATGGGAAGAGGCAGGGCTGTCACCGAGCAAGGTCCTGAAAGAAAGGACTTACCTCATTTCCTTTTATTGCCAGAGAAGATCCAAACCTTTCAGATACATTTTACCACTAACACCCTTCATTGCTGGTGTTGCTGCACGCTTCAAGAAGACAGAGCATACTCTAAACTACTTATAGGGAACGATACGAATAAAAGGAAGTTTCGAAGAAAATTCTAAACTGAAATTGTTGTTCTGAATATTATAAAAGTAATATTAAAAGCTTAGTAAAAAAAGTCCATGTATGGAATAGTCACAGATCTCAAAATGACTGCTAAAAAGACTTAGGAATTAACTAATTATGAATTAATAAATATTTAGCAATTAAAGCAGAAAACATAGGAGGGGTGGTAAGAAAAAACCTATTTACTTCCCCCTCTTGGAAACTTCTAATTAGAAATAGCAGCAGCTTTAACAAATCACCAGTTGTCTGTTTGTGATGCTGCTATAATGTGTCTCACAATAAATGCCTAACAGAGACTTATTTTTAAAGAACTTTTAAAGAGTTAACTTCCCGGGAGTTCAAATACCCAAGACAGAACTCCACAGCTTGCGTTTTATCATGCTATCTGCTCTAAGCAAATTAGTGCAGCTATTCACAAATCAAGTCATAATTTTTAATCAGATTTGGAAAACATTGATAGAGAATGGTGATGAAAAATCTTGGACCAGTAATCCCAGCTTCCAGTCACACCACCATTTTACAAAAAGGCAACAGAGTGCCTCCCCAAAAGGCAGCAAAGGGAATAACTGTCCCAGGCTCTGAGATGTTCATGGTAGTTCATTCCTTTGATCAATTAATGTAAAAAGCACATGTAATATGTAAAACGCACATGTAACCATCCAAACAAATTCCTACAAGTTCCAGCATACCCTGCTCATTTGTCTGTGGGAAGTAACAGCGCTGCAAAGATCTGCAAGACCCAAACACAGCATAATGTTTCATATCACCCTGTCTCACGTAGCATGTTAAATCTCTCCTAAAAGGCAAACAAGGACTATTCAAATATTTGTTGTACGCAGGAGCAGGAATCAGGAAGAACTGCATGCATAAGAGCAGAACAAGACTGAGGAAAACCAAGCAAACCCTTACCTGAACTGAAGGGGATAGCTCTTGGGATTGCTTACTGACAGTCCCTTGGAAAGACGCTAAAGCAACACTGTCAGTCTTGTGTAACACTGGGCCATCACTCCTGGCAGACGCGTCTGTCCTATGTGACTGCCACGTCTCTTTTCTGTGATGAGATTCACCAGCCTGCTCATCTCCAAAGGCAGCCCAAGAACAGCTGTCTTTTTGTTCATCTTCAAAAGCATTCCAGACTGTAGCCTGGTTACAACCTGCTGAACTGAAGTCCGCAAAGTCATCCGAGTCCTGGAAAGCAACACTCTCATCTTGAGGTTTTGGCACTGAATCAAAGTCTCCAAATTCAGTATCATCACCATTTTCTACCTCAGTAGTATGCTGGAAGTCTAGTCCAGAAGTTTTACTGGCAGTATCACATTCTAAAGTGTCAGCAGCCTGATTTAGTTCAGCTTGGTCCAAACTTGCTGGCTGCTGAGAAACAGTACTCGTGTCCCTGAATTCACCAAATTCCTCATTAGGTTCACTAATATGTGCAGGCTGTTCAGAAGTTCTTTCTGAATCTAGAGTGTTTATTGACTCTTGAGCATTCCTGAAGGTGGGAGATGCACTGCTGACTGAACCAAAATCACCAAACACATCATCATGTCTGTCACTGCAAGCTGTAACTTCAGTGCTACTTCCACCATTCTTGAGCTCTTCAGAACCCAGTTTTTCTCCTGCAGGATCACAGCTTAGGCTTTGGATCTTATCAATCTTGATATCTGCTGCTTTTGAAGAATCCTCAGGCCTACTAAAATCTTTGCCATTCTCTATGTGATGTTGTCTTCTCCTCTCACTGTGCTCTCCATTTTCTGTAGTGCATATTGAACTTCCAGTTGTTTGAGAAATTGCAAATTCATTATCTTCCAGTGCTGAGGGACCCTGTTCACAACTAAATTCTGAAATGCAAACCTCTTCTTCACTATGAGTTACTCTGTTTATTCTGTTGTTCTCCTGAATGCTCAGTGAGTCTCTTTCATTGAGAACACTGCATACTGTAGGCCCTGTTCCCTCTAAATGGATTGGGGTTTTGTTTGAGAAGGTAGCAAAATCTGCAAAATCTTCACCTGAGCTAGGCATTGAGCTCAAATTTTGCTCAGTACTATGGGTGCTAAGAGTTTTCAGTCCCTTTGAGCCATCAATACTGTCTAGATCTTCTGTTCCCTGAGGATTTACAGGGTCTGATGCTGCAAATCCGTTTGTTAGAATCTCTAGACATGGAAGTTTCTCACCATTACAAGCATCTATTTGCTCATCCTGGCTCTCAACTGTTACACCAGTTCTAACCACATGAGAAGAAAAACCCTCTGATTTTCCAGTGTTGTCTCTTTGTTCCCCTCTTCTGTTTACATCTTCTAAAGCAGTACCTGAAGTTCTAAACTTAGATTTTTCTTTGATAGTACTAGTAGCTGACATATCAGAAAGTTCCTTAGTACGAGTAGGAAGCTCTGCAATGCAGTCTTTATCTTTACCATTTTTAACAGATGTGAAAGTTGCAATGCTAGCTACATTGTCAGAATAATCATGGAGTGGGATGAAATGATTTGTGGGTATAAACTCTTCCTTTGGATGACTGTAGTCCGGTGTATCAAAATCAGCAAAAGCTACGCCAGCAGTGCTCACACCAGAAAATCCTCCAAACTCATCTTCATCATCGTCATCAGCTCCATTGTCGAGTGGTGGAGGGGATGAGGAGTACATTCGAATAATGTCTGGTTCCATTGTTTGGTTCTGCTTCAACATTAATGTATTTCTGTATGAGGGAAAAATAGAGCTATATTAGAACTTGGCTAGCTTTTGTGTTCTTATATATTTCATTTTTACAGTTTCATGCCTCATTTTCTAAGTGTGTATATAGGTCAATAACTGTATTAGATATCAGAAGGAAACATTCCCCAAACCCATTTGTTTTACAAGTCACAAAGAATCTACTGGGACAGTTCAAGTCCCTTGTAAACTACTCCACAATCAAACTGTCAGCAGACAGTGCTGAAATTATTGTCTTGAGCTGTTGTGCAACACACTGACACAACTAAACTCAGTTTTAACTCATCAGTTCTCTACCTCCCATCACCAGCAGTTCACAAAACTGCCAGTGCCCCTGGTCCATCTTTTGCCACACTCCTTCATGTCCTCAGCTGTGTGACAGGAATTAAGCCACTCCATGGGCTGTGCCACAACAGCCATTCACGTAAGGGAGCTTCATCAGCATCAAAGACTTCGAAAGGTGTTTTCATAAGCTCTGAAATTGTGAAGGAGTGGAGGAAGGATCTGTTGTTAAGTCTCTTTCTACCAGTCCAAGGGCTTCTGTTTCATCGTCCTGTTCTCTGGATTTCCTACCCACATGCAAACACACTGCCTCTACACCTGCTGCCACCAGCCTGCTTCTGTCTTAAGAACCAGTTGAGAAATTCCATCATGATGCCACCAGTAAAGCCTAGAGCCAAACAAACTTCATCAAAACCTATCCTCAAAAGGAGAGCTGAGCACAGTTATTCATAAAATATTTAAACACAAATCACTAAATCACAGGGGGAAAAGAAAGAAGAAGAAAGTATTCCCATGGCCTAGATAGAAACAGATTAAGGACTCTCTCTGTCTTAACATTGCAAACCATTACAGGAACAAGCCAGGTATGGATGGAAAATTTTCTTTCCTAAAGAATGATCTTGACTTTTTCAATATTGTGTGCAGTTAATGAAACAATAACTACTAGTACGTATAGATTCACAGCTGTACACGTCATTGAACTAGTTCATACCTTAAAACTCTTCAACGAAGAGCTCAGACTAAGCTCTCTCAATTTCAAATGACACTTGTCATGAATTAACTGTAACAGCACTAAGCCTTACCTACAGAAAAGGAGTGGAAACAACCTATTTATATTCGCAAATATTTGAACTTCTAACCACCACTGTAAGTGCAGACGTTACAATACTAGTTATGCAACACAGATAAAACATGATCCTTATGTCCAGTGCCTTTAGCAAATAACTCTGTACAAGCACCTTAAGAGCAGCACACAAAGGGTAAAACAGAACAAACGAAGCTCTGCAGTTCTTCTCAAGCACAACATACCAAGCACTTCAGCCAAACAACTCTGGGTATTTGCCAGGAAACTCTGGCATCCTTGAGGTGACTAACATACCTACAATTTCTTTTTAAAAGGGTAGTTTGCAGTTACAGAGGTACATCATGGTTATCAGATGAAACCATGAAGTAATTTGTAACATAACATGCAAACTAAAGAGAATAGCAAAGGAATTTTGTTTAGAATAAAGCCTAAGTTGTCAACAAGCTCCCACATAGGCTTACTCAGCACCAGCTGCTTAACAAGGTATTTGAGAGAAGAGCTTGACTCGCTCCAAACTTCTGAGCTTTCCCATTAAAAGAAAAAATTGTCTGTGTGGTTCACCAAAAACCATGTGTCTTAAGTCTTTTCAGATTTATAGGCTTGTATAGGTTGGTTTTCACCTGAGTTATTTGAAATACCACATTCAGCTCTGTAGTAGTAACTACACCACCTTACATCAACAGATCTCATTTTGGCAAGAAATGCAAAAACCATTTAATTCTTAACCTACACTAGCCATAGATCCATATACTATCCATCATAACAATTCTGTCCATTTTTTTTTGTTGACCATTTACTGTATAAGTATTTTAACATCAGACAAAAATAAACCCTAATAGAGCTGAGAACATCCTTGGAGGCAAGGATGATCTAAAATAACCCAAATACACAGTTTCAGAAAACAAACTGAATAATGTGAGAGAAGCAAGCATCACAATCATAGGGAATTTACCCACAAGACTTCTTTTCTTTCCAATTAACATAAAAAAAGGGGACACAAGGAACAAGAATAATAAGGATAAGCACAGAACGAAGATAACTGCATGGGAGCTGAAGCAAACTGTCAAAGCCCAATTGAACATATAGAAAGATGTCTGACCATTTAAAAATTTTCTCTCCTGCAACTTCTGACACAGAGCAGAAGAAACTTCCTTCAATTTTTCATTTCAAAGCACTTTTAAAACATCACTGGGATCATTTACACAGCAGCAGTCCAGCAGCACAATGCTCCAGATACATTTCAATAACAGCTGCCAAAACAGATCTGCAGGGAACATTAACTGTGCGTTTAAAAGTTTGATCACATGTTTGACACTCTACTATGTGTTTAATCAGTTTAACCCATAAGAACCCACTGTATAACCAATTGTATGGACTTCTCGTATAATTATTTTTTAAATGTCAGGTATTTTCAGTTATGTTACTACTGAATTATAAAAGCCAAACACGAAGAGCTCCAAAACATATGAATTTGCATTATAAATGAGTGTAAGATTATCTTGACACAATTTAATTGTTGTTTACAGAACTCAAACATACTCAAACTGTACGAAAAGGAAAAAAGTCATACTAGTATTCCCTCTCCTCTTGACTAATTAGTGATAAATTTTTAAACTAGGCATAATCCCAATTCTCCTCACAATATAAAACAGCATGGGAATTTTAAAGTCTTCATGTAGTTTTCCTCAGAAAGAATTTCATTATGGTCCCCTTTCATGACTTTCAAAAGTGTACTATCAGCCAACTATAAACCAAATTAGTTATTGTCTATTGAAACCTGTGGAGAAAACCCACAGGTCTGACAGAACAACTACTTTGTTCCTTATTTCATTTAGTTAATCCCTGCTTTGTCTGGCATCTCAAATAGAGCTGGAATCGTAGTTTCATCTTTTGTAGTCCTTCTACTCAACTCAGACATATTCTTGGTCAAGACATTCAGCTACTTTATTTTGTAAACCTGGTACTCCAAGTGATGTTTACAATGTGGTTTAACCCAAAGCAAAATTTGAACAAGTTCTATGACCAATAATGTGGATTGTTTATCATATTCTTTTTGAGGGAATTGGCTATCAAATTTAAACATCAAGTATAAAGCTAATGTGCTCTGTTCACTTATAGATTCTTTAAACATGTATTTCTTAAACAAAAAGAAACCACCAGTTTTTCAGTATACTATATGATAGGGACTGTGATTTGAAGGCAATTATAACAGTTTTTACTTGTGCAACAGAACATAACATGCCTAACTTCTGTGATTTGTAATAAGCAACCCAGGTTTCTGGCGTCAGACCTTACACCTTGAGGTGAAGAATCTGACACAGTTAAGGTGTTCCTGTTTAGTGGATTGCTTTAGTCAAAAACACAGATTTATGTTGCAAATTCCAGTAACTTCTGCAGATCTCAATAGCTTAAGATTAGACTGAAGACAGATTTCCATCAACTGCTCACAGCACACAGTTGTACCAACGTTTTCTAGAAAAAGAAACTATTCTGTTCTATCTCAGAAGCCATTTTCTGCATTTCTGACTTTTAGCTATTTGCTTGCTGGGTTTTTTTTAAACTGGAAATGCTAGTTCTTGCATCCCTGTGCTTCTTTCTATTCACATTCTAATGTTCATTATCAAGGAATTTCTCAAACAAGTTTCAGTACCACAAACCAAAGACCCCTGTCAAAGTCATACCATAAATGCAATTCACAAACAAACTCACAAGAACATATTGACATTGTACGCTAAAGAAAAAAAAATGCTGATTAATTAAGATTCAAGGTTTAAACCTTTTTTCTCAAGCCACAAGCATTTAAGGATGCAATTCAAGTTAATTTAAAACATTAAAAGAAGAGAGAAAACAGAAATCACTAATGCTAGAAAAAGTAAAAGTAGTTAAATTTTGATAGGCAAAGAACTGGAAAGAGAAAATGCACACGCTTCTTTTATGATCACTAACTAGGTTTTCAAAACATTTACAATGAAACCAGGGTATCTTATTATTTGTTTGCAGTAAATAGGGAACAATATGTGCTTTCCTCACATACAGATCACATCCTTGTTCACTACCTTTTCACACAGTAATAGCAACAGCCTAACAAAGACTAGGCAGCAAAGAGAACAATGCAATTACACTACACAAAAGCAGGTATAAATAGTTCCTTCTCTGTGTATCTTCTAAGGCAAAGCTTGAAACAGCATGCTTGGCTCTTACATAACACCTAAAAAATCAGAAGGCCACAAAGAGTATCTCTAAAGAAATACTTGAGGCATGTAAATTCAAAAGAAACCCCTTGTAGAGCAGAATGTTTCCTTTAACTTGAGAGGAAGCAAAGCACTGAATAACCTCTCAGCTGTGGGTTATTCTGAAGAAAAGCTGAGTTAAGCAAACCATCTTCTTAAAGCATACAGGAAACACAATAATCAGAAATGGCACAATCAAGATCTCCATGACAGAAATTACTATGTTACTGAAATACCCTACAGTAAAAGCCTTGTAATGGCAAGGAGATGGATTCAAGTCATTAGCTGCTAGCATCTGATCTTTCCAAGAACATTTAACTCTTACTGCAAGGGAATTCCTCAAGCAGATGCCAAAAATACCACATTAAGGACCAGATTTAGACTTCTTATTACAGCCACAGTGTTGGCTTCCAGCAGGAAAAGCTGTCCTCTTCCATTATCCCTTTGCCTTTTCTTTGGCTTATGAACAATAGAAACCAGATTCCCAGTCTTCACACTTGAGAACTTATTTCTAGAATGGTGGTTGTAAATGATGAGAGCCTGTCTGTTAGAACAGTGTTTCTACAACCCAAATCCACTCTAGAGAGAGAGTGAGTCTGTCCAGGCTGAAGTCAATATGTTCTTAAATTGCTTTAATAAGCTTACTTTTATTTTTGGAAATAGTTACCAGCAAACAAAATACAGCAAGAAAACGTTTACTTCATAAAGCCTCCAAGAAATCAATGTTTTCGATTTTGAACTTAATGCTGTTACAGCCAGAAGGTCCATTACCCAAACCAGGAGTTTCAGAGCACTTTTTCTTGGACATGTATGAGTTCAGGAAAACAGTGTTCTCCAGTTCCAGTAAGGCAAACATATCTAAGCCTTATTTCTCACTATCCAACATTTGGAATTAATCAATACCACTGTACATTACTGTGGTTTCAAACACTGAATTTGCTGGACATGTTGTATTACAAAGTGTTGTATGTATAATGAACATTAAAGTAACAAAACTCAGGAGACTGCCACCAGGAATCTGGCACTAATCTCAAGCAGCTCATTCTTCCTGTTCTCCTGCACTCCTCAGGCTGGCATTAAACACCAGGCACCCCCAGACAATCCAACCTATGCAATATTCAAACCTCTTTGACAGTGCTGCTCTTCCTCTCGTCACTGACAATACAGGAAAACCAAGTTAGGTGGCACAAATGTGAAATTTAAACAGATCTTGGATATACGCATTTTCATTTTAAATGTTTTCAAACTATATAAAGAAGCAAACATGTATTTTCAGTAGTTGTGCTGCTTCACTTCTCCCTGTTTCATTTTGGCTTAGCTGTGGAATCAGAGGAGCTTTTGGAAAATATTAATCTAAATGTTCTGCTGGTTCATTAAACTCTTTTTAACCAACAATATCATTGCTCCCCAAAACTAAAAGACCAGGTTATCCTCGAAGTTACAATATGCAAAAAAAGATTTCAACTCAAAATCTACTGATGTGCTTTAACAGCTGCAGATGAAGATGCTGCCTGTACTTGAATCTGTAAACAGATAGTGGGGAAAATGTTGTAACAAGCATGTCTTAAATTCATATAGGCAAACATAACTGGCTGGGACAGTCAATCAGGTCACAATCTGACTCTGTGGAACGCAGTATTTGTGTCCAACATGCAGCACACAGCCACACAATGTGTAAAGACAGACGTCGTAAGTAACACATAGCTGAGATGTTTTCATTCTTATGATCTCTTAAATTCCTTTTATAATAGTGCTCAACTCAGTGAGAAATCTATTTCTGTATGTTACCCTCAAACAAGCTAGCTGGGAATGTGTTCTAAATTAGGACAAAAAGATGCTAGATTAGAAAGTATTAGAACTAGATTACCTAGGGTCAACTGTTCTCAGAGACTTCCTCACAGAGCAGTAAGTTCTCCATCACATATAAACCCTTTAAACTCCACACAGACTACAGCACAGAGTAGATCAGAACTGGCCAGGGGTGCACTCCTCTGTGACAGGTTCTCTCACAGCCTGGCAGAGGAAATACAGCTGCACAAGGAAAACAACCATGGGTCTTCTTTCCATTACTGCAAACGTACTTACTGCTTGTTTTTCAGTCAGCAGGCTTATATTATTCATCATTTATCCCACCTACAGACATTACCTCATATTAAAAACACAATACAGGAGGGACACTTGATACTCCAAAGAATAAAATCTATTTTCCATCGCTTTTCAATAGACAGATGAACTAGAGGTTTCACATTTCCTTCACCCTACTTCCAAACACACTAAAGTGAAGAGAGGATTTGTCCTACCCTGTGGTTCTCCCAAGGCAGGACTCTTCGATTTGAAAAATCCAAATTATTTGCTTTACAGAAGCAGAGTTCTTAGATCACCTTGCAAGTGGCACCAATACAGAAATATTCCTTGCAATTGAAAACTTTAATTGCTAAAGATATTAGCATGAAAGAATGTCTAGAGAAAATGAGACTGTCAGTTTTCAAACAAGGCACATTTCAATGCTTTTTTTCAGTGTGTGTGTGCAATAGCAGCAGCTTACTCAGTGTGGGGTTTTTTTGCACAAAGGAGAAAATCTAACAGACAAAATTTCTAACACCTAAGAATGAGTAGGATCTAAGACACTTCTCTGACTATCCAGAGAAATTATAAGTATTTTGAATCCCTGTGAAAGAGTTAGCATGTCACTGTGGCTGAAATGTTCACAAAGAAGCAGTTTAAGTTGTCAAACAGCACAATAGCACAGAAAGGAATGAACATTCTGTTGAGAAAGATAATGGTATCTGCAAGAAGATTATGCTGCTGAGTGTAGTGAAAACAACTCGATCGAGCATCAGTTTTTTCAGCGCTGGATTTCCAACTGATACCACCACAGATCTGCAAGGACAGCTCAATGAATATTTCAAGAGGAAAAAGCAGAGTTGACTGAGGTCCATCTAAGCTGCTCTGTTATTTCCACTGTGAAAGACAAGTCTTTTCAAAGTACTGAAAGTTTTAAAATGTTCCTTTGTGTAATTAAGGCGTCAAAAGGCTTGTGTTAGCTCAGTAAGCTACTGGTGGAATTTTAAAGTAGAAATGTAGAGATCACTCAGAGCTTTCATCACCAGCAATATGTAACAGAAATACGATTCACCGTGTGAACTCCGAATTTTATAGTCTATTAAATCCTTTACTAAACAAAACCATGATCTGAGCAAAAATAAAGTACATTAAAAAAATAAAAACTCAGGCTGAGATCCTTCAACTGCTCACTTATAAACAAATTAAGGAAGTAAAAACAAGAGGTCATACTTTCCCATGACCTTAAAAGGTCATACAATGTGTACTTTATGCAAATATAATGCGGAATGAAAACACCAGAGCTACATTAGCTTTCCTACACATTTCTGAGTCTCATTCTCACATTTATGCTATTTATTCTCATTGCTAAAAAAAAAAAAAAAAAAAAAAAAGCCTTCAGTAGTCACAGGTACTCCAACTCTTCCCCAGGCTCTCACAATTAATGTTACATTCCTCCAGCAACAGCTTCAACTTCAGGAGGAGAAACTGTTACCTGTGCATTGCATGAGCAAACATCTGCCTGTGCTGACAATACAACAGAACATTTTTATTTTTAAAGTAGGTTAATTGGCTTTCCAAGTCTAGTTCATATGTCCAGAGAATAAAACAAGAAGGAAATACTTTTAATTTTGTTCAGTCTCCAAGGACCAATCCAGTTAAAAAGCAGCATCCATCAAACTCAGTTTACCATGGACTCAACAGCTGAAAAATGACTTCCAACAAAGCACATTGGGCTCTAAACCACGCATGGAAACAAAACTCGTAAAACCAATCCACTGCAGCTCCTGTCAACAATGTTTCTCTACTCACTCCAGTCATTTATGAACAGATGTTTGCTTAAGGAGCATTAAGCTGCTGAAGGTTTCCATTTCTGTGCTGAAGCTGGAAGGAAGGGGTTGTCACCATTAAGAGGTCAGTTTACTGAGACTTTGAAGGAATCCCAAGGTTTAATCGTTGTTTTTAAGGCACTGTCTTCTCTAAGGAAAAAATTATATTTTGGTTCATCAAGTAGACACTCTTCATAGCAAACTGAAGTGTCAGGACCTAATAAAGCATTTGAGCAATTTTGCCCCATTTTAGAATGACATTGCCTCTTTTACAAAAAGAAAAATATCAAATTATCGTAACTCCGTTCAGCCTGTCATCTCCAGATGCATTTAGCCACCGACACGCTTTACGCCCCTCGAAAGCTTGTTCGGAAAAGCCAAACACACAGGACAGCTTAACTTCTTGCACCACATCCTTGAGCCCTCTCTCTCTCCCAGCTGATCCCCAGGAAAACACGGGCCCCGCCGCAGGGCANCGCGCTCCCGGCACGCACCGCGCCGGCCCCCGCCGCGTCACGTCCGGCCCGGCCCGGCCCGGCCCCGCCGTAAACAATCCTGCGAACGCAGATAAATGCGGGAGGGGAAAGCGGAGGGGTTCTGGGTGTCCCATGTCCTGCTGTGCCTGCGGAACACAGAATCCCAGAGCGGCTCGGGTTTGGAAGGGACCCTGAACGTCAGCTGGTTCCAACCCCAAGCCAGCGTGTGTTTAAAATTGTAAAGAATAACGTTTAAAAGAATAGCATTCAAAGCGTGCAAAGCCTGCCACTCGTCCTGGGGCCGTGGTTAACTGAACTCCGTACTGCGGTCACAACGCCGTGGCAAACTGCATTAATAAAATAGCGAGCAAAGAGTAACATTAGAGCTTTGTTACGGAATCACAGAATTAATGAGGTTGGGAAAGACCTCAGAGGTCTCCGAGTCCAACCTGTGACCCAACACCACGGTGTCAGTCAGACCATGGCACTGAGGGTTTCTTTCCTGAAACACCTCCAGGGACGATGACGCCACCACTTCCCTGGACAGCCTGTTCCGATGCTTAATCAGCTCTTCCGTGAAGAAATTCCTCCCAATATCCAACCTAAACCTTCTCTCGCTTAGGCCTGTGGCCTCTTGTCCTGTCAGTGGTTGCCTGGGAGAAGAGGCCGACCCCACTCGGCCACAGCCTCCTGCCAGGGAGCCGTAAGGTCACCACAGAGCCTCTGTTCCTCCAGAGGCTCTGGATACATACACACCATGTTAAAACACGCACTGGTTCGGCTGAGGGAGGCTTAAACCAAGGCCATTCATAGAACTTTTCACATTTCGGATAGGTTTGTCGAGTAAAAATGTCTCAAATCCGTTTAAGGGTAATTGTAATTAATCTGCTAATTTAATCAGCAATAGAAGGCTTTTGTGAAGCAGGGGGGGAATTATATTGTTAATGCAATGCTTCTGTGACGTTCTGAATCCTGAATAGCTGAAGATAATCATGGATGACTATTAATGAGGCTGTGTGACTATTAATGAGGCTCTATTCGCCTCCTGGTGGCTGTTCTCTTTTTTCAGCTTAGTGTCAGAGAGGCAAAGTGAAGCTTGTGCTGACCCGGCAGGACAGAAGGAGAAGCCTGAGGAAACAGGAAATAGGGTAATTTAGCTCTCAGTGTTCTTTGACCTTCACCCAGTGCACAACAATGTGATTTACAAACCGTAAGAGTGTAGAGAAGATCCTGTAAAAGCAGTGAAATACTCTGTTGTAAAGCAACAGAGAAACGAGATGTCCCCGTCCATCGTCCCCCCCGCTGTGAAAAATCATTTTACATTCCAGCTGTATTTAATTGGTGGTCATGTTAATCATCTTGTTGTAAATAATACAATTGGAGAAGGTAAAACAATAATTACTTCTCTTTTACATCTGCCGTATCAATCATTTGAATCATACATGAAATAAACATGTAAACTCCCCAGACAGCAACATAAGCCCCAGTGTTGTCCAAAAAAATCAGATTTTTTTACCCAGTGCAACAAGCCAATAATTACACACTCGAGAGAGACATTAATTATTTATTTCAGAGTTGCACAAGCCTGGCTCCTCTGTGGTATGCCACAAATCAAGCACACCAGCTATAAAAACTTTTTACTATTTATACATAGCAAACAAAGGAATTAGTGTTCATGGGCTACAAGTTACACTGTTCTCTTGTTAATTAGTAGTCTGCTGTTGTTTAATGATCCTCTCGCTTCTCATGGCAATTAGACTGCGTGGTCAGGCTTTCCCTTGGTCTGAGGTGGGTTCTCAGCTGGTGGTTGTGATCTGTCCCTGCCGGAATTACCTTTTGCCCAGGCGGAGCAGATTCAGCACAGTCGCTGAGTTGTCTTTATTGGTTTCTTCCTTATCTTGGGAGTTCTGCTAAATGTCCTTATGGCCCATAAATTCTGCCTTCTTTGTGTTCACCATCAGTGGCACATCCTTCTCCCCAGGCCTAGTTAACCTCCCTCTAGGTCTGAGATTACTGAAGCATGTCCAGCCCTAAACGTTAAGAAGGCAATTCTACCCACAAGTAATGTTTTAACACCTGGACATCACTTAGAGCTTGTTAGTTGCTCTCTGTTTAACGGATTAAATCTCCCTTCTTGTTGATTAGGCTTGAAAGTATACAAAGACCAAACATTAAAGAACATCATTTCTTAAGAAAATTTCACATGTTCCACATTTTGCAACACTAGGACCCTAAAGAAAAACAAAATATTATTAAAGCTCTCCTTGTGCAAGCCCAAAGTCACAGCACAATAATGTACCTCAAAAAAAGATCCAGAGAGATAAACAGTGTCAGTAATCAGGTTATAGATTAGAAGGAAATTTGTTAAGTAAAATTTCCAGGTGATTTGAAGAAGTGACTCATATCCTAAGCTACAAAGAAAGGCAGAAAATTCCTCCAAATAGTCCCTGCCAGTCTGACGAGGTGCAAATTTCCTTCTCTTTCTTGGTGGCATCCAGAAGTTTCCAGGACCAGAAGCATTAATCAGTATGCAGTCGTGAGTCCATAGAATTCACTTAACTTGGATGCAAGATCAGATGAGAGGTAAGTGTGTCACATAAAAAAATGAAGGTAATATTCACTTATACACAGTGTGAGTGATTGACAAGATGTGTGGGATTTCTTCAGTCATTCCTGCATAAGCTTTGCTGGTTGAAGGAGATTACATTTGCTTGTGAAGGCAGACTGACTCTTTATAATAGCATTAGCCATATCATATATTAGCCCTGTGAAATAGAATTCATGGGTTTCAACACTAATTTCAAGGTTATATTTTTAACATATGGGGGTTTCCTTTACAGAATTGCATGGACTATAAACACTATCTTATTTGGAGATGATTCTAGCATGGCATTCTATCCGTTTTCAAATAAAAGGTGAGGCGTTTTTAAAGCATATACTTTCAAGCCCTCTGTTTTCTTAAAGCATGGCGAAAAAAAGTTCTAATTTTGATATATCCACCTCAACGTGAAGCTTTTCTGCACCGTGCAATAGAGGTCTTAAGTCTAGCTGGTCTGGTCTTGGTCGCTCCGAGGCTGAGCCTTGGCTTGTTGGCTGCAGCAAAGTGGCTTTGTCAGTCACTGCTACCAAGCCCTGAACTGTCAGGAGAGGGCGCAGCCTTCCCAGAAGTCTCAGATGGAAAAAGATGACTTGTGGTGTGTCAGGATGATTCAGAAAGGTTCTCCCAAAACCCTGCGTGGTCTGGAGGCTCAGACTTTCCTCCTGGTTTGGGAGTTGGGGGCGGCAGAAAGAAGTTGCTATGGTCTGTATCCATGTCCTTCATAAAACTTAGCCATTCATAATTCTCATGAGTATGTAGAATTTATAGAGAAAAAGTTTAGGTTTTATTTCTTGTTTTGAAGACTACAACATGGCTCCCAAATGTAAATTTTAGTTTTATATAAGCTGTACCATATATTGTGTAGTGTGGTGCAGAAAATCTTCTGAAAGGTGTTGGACTGCTGGTAGTGGATAGTGCAGTTCTTTTCTTTTTTTCTTTTTTCCTTTTAATTTCAAAAGCACATACAGTACAACATGGCTCCTGGCAGTGCAAGCTTTTTCTGCCTTCCCCACTGAGTGAGGAAGAAACTTACTATAATCCAAGGCCAGATAAATCTCAAAAATTCAGGCAGTGTGCTTCCCTCTCTGCTGTGTCTGGCAATGCTGCTGATCAGAAACTAGATGGTCAGTGTCCTGAGAAATTATCATCCTTGGTTTTCCTTTTCCTTTTTATTTTTTTTTTTTTGAGTCACAATCAAATCAGACATATTTATATTATCCATAGAATGAATTTTAAATAGTCTTTTAACCTACCAAATAATTTAATTTCAATAATGCCAGATGCTTTCATTTCTGCTGTTGGCTCCATCATTGGCCAAGTGCTCTTCAACATGTTTTTTTAACACCTTGAGTGTGCAGGACTCAAGGGAATACCAAGTAAGTTTGCTGATATCACTAAATTGGGATGAGCTGTTGACTCCCTTGAGGCCAGAGAAGCCCTGCAGAGAGACTTTGGCGAATTAGAGAGATGGGCAATCACCAACCATGTGAAGTTTAGCAAGGGCAAATGCCAGATTCTGCACCTGGGATGATGCAACCCTGGATGTGCAAACTGGGCAATGAGAGGCTGGAGAGCAGTGCTATGGAAAGGGACCTGGGGATCCTGGTTGATGACAAGTTGAACATGAGGCAGCAGTGCCCTGGCAGCCAGGAGGGTCACCCATGCCCTGGGGGCATCAGGCACAGCATCACCAGCCAGGCAAGGGAGGGGATTGTCCTGCTCTGCTCTGCCCTGGGGCAGCCTCACCTCCAGTGCTGGCGGCAGTTTTGGGCACCACAATATAAAAAAGATATCAAGCTAATAGAAAATGTCCAGAGGAGGCCACGAGGATGGTGAAGGGTCTGGAGGGGAAGCTGTGTGAGGAGCAGCTGAGCTCACTTGGTCTGTTCAGCCTGGAGGAGACTGAGGGGAAACCTCAGTGGGGTCTTCAACATCCTCACTGCGGGCATCAGAGGGGCAGCACGAATCTCTGCTGGTGACCAGTGATAGGAGTGGAGGAAACGGCCTGAAGATGAATTGGAAGGAGGTTTAGATTGGATATTAGGAAAAGGTTTTTCACCCAGAGGGTGGTTGGGCCCTGGCTCCCCAGGGAAGTGGTCACAGCACCAAGCCTGGCAGAGTTCAAGAGGCATTTTAACAAGACTCTCAGGCATTTGGTGTGATTGTTGAGAAGTCATGTGCAGGGCCAGGAGCTGGAACTCAATGATCCTGATGGGTCCCTTCCAACTCAGCATATTCTATGATTCTAATATTCTGTGAAATCATTGCAATTCGTCTTCACAGAGTGTTTTGACTTTTTCTCGTTCTGACATGAAACACTGCATTTATCTCAGACCCTTATAGCAGAAATAACCCCTATAACTGCATTATCTTTAGAGAGGTATTTTCTGACTGAATTCACTGATCAGCCTCAAAAGCTTTATATGAAAGTTTTTTGTGGCTGTGGTTTTGTAAGGTGGGCATAATGAAAACTAGCTGAATGAATAATATGTGCTTTCTGCTGGCTTCTAAATGGGCATCAGTCAATAAAAGAAAAATTATGCAGTTACTGTTAGCTGAGTTAAACAAAGCTGCAGCTGAGCAGAGAATGAACTGTTGCTGAAGCAGCCTGTTGCTAAACCCCACTGTCCTTTGGCATGGAAAGATGGTAAAACAGATCTATGAGCAGGGGATGCTTGTTTCTTTGGGGAGTTGGTGCCTTCAGCTCCATCCCGAATCAGTGCAGATTGCCTGGCTCCTCCCCAGGGCAGTGCAGGGCTCTCACCTGTGTTAGAGTCTCCCTCATCGGCATTGAGGGAGCCAAGAGTGCCTCTCTTTGCCCCAGGGCATCAACCATCCGCATCAGAGACCCCTTGTGAAGAGCCCATCCGGGTCTGCAAGCTTCCCACATCTTCTGCATCACCGTCTTTCCCTTTAGCACTGACCTCTGGGCTTGCAGAATGACCAGGCGCTGGTTTCTCTGGTTTTGGGGATCCAGCAAAGGTGGTTTAGCTTTTCCCAGCTCCTCAAGCAAGGGACTGTCTCCATTCTGCTCTAGTTGCAATGGCATAAAATATAAAACATTGTAACATATGTTTCAGATGCAACATGTAAGTGTTCTGTTTGGTGGAGTGCAAGTTTGTTATAATTTCTCACAAGTCTCCCAGGATGTCTTTACTGGAATCATAGTACAAAAGTGAGAAGGCATTGCTGTATCAGCAGCCCATTCTCTTGTGACTGCCAAGCCATTAATAATTCCTGAATTGTCCTTAAACAGGCCTGAATGTATTAAGTACAGAGAACCCTGTGTAGTAACAGAAAACAGATGAAATGGCAGTTATTTTTAGATGTTTTTACATCCAAATGTAGGTTCTTTGCATTTTGGCTCAGGCTTATTTGAGCAAGAATATGGTTATTGATACTCAGCAGTGTTTGTTGGGAGGGCTGGGGTTTTTTGGGGGGGTTGTGCGGTGGGGGGAGTTTCTGGTGTTTTGTTTTGAATTGGCTTTTTTATTTGGTTTGGTTTGGTTGTATGTTTCTTTTAAATAACTCCTTTCTGAGTCTTGACCACATTTGCAGCTGATTTGGAGCATCTAATGAACATGAAGGCTCACATTCTTGCCATATGAGGGCTACCCAGTGGATTAACCAGACCATGAATGTGTAAAGAGCCCCATTTTACCTGATGTGGCCTAGACCACATCCTCCAAGTGGCACAAGTTAATGACTTCAGTGTGGCAATATTATGTGTACACCTGGCCTCAACATATTTGCATATATAACTCATCAGCAAGGTGTGCAAAGTGTATTTTAGTGTACGTAGGTGTTAATAATGGTGGTGAGGTTTGTCAGCAGAGTCCGTAACCAAACCAAGGTCTGACAATACCATCTTCTCCTAGAAGATGGTATTGTGTGAGTACCTCAGCTGTCAGCGGGAAAGCAAGATTTCTAGTGCCCATAGTAGAAAAGCTTTCCAGTGTAACTAATTATTTTGGTTTCGTCCTTGTTGGTTTTTGTTTATTTTTTTTTTTTTTAGCACAGACTCTAAATGCAGAAAGCCCATAACAAAAGAAATCTAAATTATTCATTTCAAGACAGTCCCTTGCCTTTTAGAGGCATGGCTTATGAGCTTTTTACATTTAAGATGAAAAGTGCTTGAAAATGGTTAAGACCCATTATTCTGTTTTAATGGTCTCATTCATTTACTGGGCAAAGGTGAGCTGGTTTCCAAAGTCGTCCTCCTCCCTGGTGCGTCAGCTCCTTTCTGTGAGGCAGGAGTCAAGAGCCTCCAACAGCCTTGAAGATCAGCTGATAGGAAATTCCAAGGTACAGACTACTCCCTCTGTGTATGTAATAGGCACTATGACAGCAGTCTCTTGCATACCAGCCTGTGCAGGGTAGTAGTATACATTCCTGTATACTACTGTATAGTATTCTCCATTAACATCTATTTTAGGACATTATCATTTCTAAGGCATTTTAGAGTTTGGGGATATTTTGGTTGGTTGGGGGTTTTTTTGAGCTTTAGGAGCACTGAAACTTAGCTTTACAGCTGTTTTGGGTTTTTTTACATGTATTTAAGATCTGCAATATCCTGTTTTAATCACACAAGTTCATTTCAAGTCTGTATGTCAACACAGACTGAAATTCATGTGTCAGGTTCAGATTTTTGATTAAGTTTTCCTAACAAACCAATGTTGAGTGACTGGCAGTGATTCTTATCAATAAAAATAATTTGAGATTTTTTTTGCAAAGGTCATGTCTTTTCATTTCTACAGTGAATGACAAAATCTCTATTAAACACAAGGGATAGTAGCATTCATTTCCAGGTTTTAAAATGGAAATGGCAGTGGTTTTTCTGGGTTAATGACAACTTATGACTCAAATGCAACTGCTGTGCAAGGAAAGTGCTTTCTTTCATAGGTATTTGTCAATATTATTCTCATTGTCTTTCAGACTCATATCTGCTGCCTTGTTTCAGAGCCATACATTCCAATTTTATCCTCTGTCATATTTTTCAGCAATAAGTTTGCTTTCTTGATCTACATTCATTGAGATGCAAAGCATCTGGGATGTAGGCACATAAGAAGGCTATATCTCAGAAAAAAAGCATTGCTTCCTGGAAAGCTCTTACACAAGAAATGTGTGAGATTGGCCATATCTGACCCTAAACTACCTGACAAGGTCGTTGTCATAAACAACAAGTCAGAATCAGGAGAGGAAATACCATGCTCCAAGTAGCTAAAATGTGTTTGAATGCTAACAGAGTGTCAGGCCCAGCTGCTGGAGTCCTGCATGCAACAACCAGCAGCCAGGATGAGACCCTCAGATGGAGGAATCTCTTGGTCTCTGTGTCATTCTGTTGTTGTCTCACAAGCAGAAAGAAGAGAGAGTAAATGCCTGACATTTGTACCAAGACCAGGCTGAGTGGGGGAAGGAGCAGGCAGAGAGGAGTGCGGGGAACTCCTCTCTGAGGAGGTCAGAGAAGGAAACAGCAGGATGGCAAAGACAAGCAGGCAAGTGGGGTAGATGAGGAGATGAAAGTCCAACCTCCACCCCTTCTATATCCAGGATCAGTCAGAGATCTCTGGAGAGCAGCTGAACCAGCTCTGTTTCCACGAAGAGAGCTAGGAAAGATGAGATTAGGTAAATCCAAGTACCTGAGCAATCTGTTTAAGTTCATTAGGCCCCTCTTTCTAAATCATGGCTAACTGATTTCAGGTTAGCCATGGTTTCAGCACCGGGAAAAGGATACCATTTCTGAGTCAGCTTCTTGGTTCTAGGAAGCAAATATGATCCCATCAGGCTTACATGGCATCACTGATGTGGTCTGCAGGAGCCCTGGCCAGAGTGTGTCTCCTCCTCACCATTCTCTGCATCTCTGCACCAAACATGCAGTCTAAGCCTGTGGCATTTCAAGGGAGCAGTGAGATGTAGTCATCCCATTTCTAATCTTACTGAACTCAAGAGGTGTGCATTAGCAGGGAATTTGGCTCACGGTTTTCAGTTTTTAACTACTGAGCTGAAAGAAAGTGTAATGCACATAATAGATCTCTCAATTTATAGGGTCTGGTGCGCCTTGCAAGGAGCCTCGATTCCCAGCACAAGCTGATCACCAAGCTGATGTTTTGAAGGAGACCCTTTTGTCTCAATTTCCCTGCATTTATCGAATTGTTTATAATGTAGGCCACAGGGTCTTTTCTGTCTGGTTGGTCAGATGTAGGTCAGCAGTTCAGTGGATTTAAATGAATGACTGATGGCAACCTCCAATTGGTTTGCATGGAAATGGCATTGGGCCAATTGCCCAGTTGTAGAATGTTGTAGGAGCAGAGAAGACATAATTATTTCCAAATTTGGCCACAATCCATATTTTATCCATATTTATCCATATTTTGCTGCAAATGGCCTTTTCTTCTTTGGCAAGACATCCTGTGGGCAGGAAACATATCCTTAGTAACTCACTGTTCTTATACTGGGTATATACCACTATTTCATACTGGGTGGAGTTTCCAACAAGTTCTCCTCTGTGGAGAGGCCAAGACTCATGACCCTTGCTAGGCATGCCTCTATCTCCCAGAATCAGGCCTCTGGCTCCTTGGCAGCCTGTCTCAAATGCTGCTGTTTATGGGATCATTCACAGATCTTTGAGCAGCAATTAATTCTTGGTACAAAACCTGTTGGCAATAGCCGGGGTTTTTCAAGGAGCAAAGACTCCTGTGCATATCCTCATGTGGAACAGAAACAGTTTCAGGAGCACTGCAGAGATCTCCCACCAGTCAAATGCTTGTTTATCTTTTTCAAAGAGGCAGTGGGATGTGAACAAGCTTTTGTTCAAAAATAATGTCAGCATTTTAGCACATGAGTGCCCCCCACGAGTATGTCCTGTTGTACCTTCTGGGATCATTTTGTGTGAATTGTGCTGATGGAACCCAGTTGCTATCAGATGGCCCTTTGCAGAGTTGCTTCAGGGGTGAGGAAGATGTAGACTGAATGTGCTGGGGTAGGAGTCACATACTGGCCTTCTTCTCTTGCTTGTGGCCAGCCAGTCCGGGATGGTTGGTGTATCCACTTCATGGCTGCTAAGCCATGAGTCTTCTGATCCTTGTTCTGTATAAATGTCTTCAGATGCAATTTGACAGCAGGTTACACTCAGAAGATTTTTCGACTCTGTAGTTCGACACTATCAAGATATGGTTAAATTATCCTACAGGCCGTGCCTACAGAGAGGCCTGGGTTAGTTACACATCTCTGGTTTTGACTGACAATTTATACACCCTCACTAGCTAGGCCACTTCTCTGGAGATCCCCCTTTCTTGATCTGACAGACATGCAGGCAGACAGAGCTGCAGCCCTGTGCTATATAGAAGAAAGCCAGGGTGATAACCCCTACAAAGCATGACAGAGTCACTGCATGCTCAGCTTTGCCTTGGAGCTGGTTTGCTTTTACAGAGTTAGACCAGTTTCTCCTGAGTCAGATCCTGTTATACACACATTATTGTGGTGCCTTTAATTCAGTTTAAGAGTGGAACAGATAGGTTTCTTCCCCTTTCAGAATTATTACCTTGTTATTGCTCTGCTTTCTAAAGTGTTCTGGTTGCACTGCACAGCTGCAAGGGTGCCCCAGGGCCTGGTGCAGTTGAGTGTCTGTGGTGTGTTTTCCTCTCTTGATTGTATAGAAGGAGTCATCACTGCATTATAAACTTATCTTTATAGCTTTTCAAGGCCCATTCTTGCCTTTGGGAAAGCTTCATGTGTGAGAAATGTCAGGTTCTTCGTGGGATAGGCTGGACTGTTACACCCTGAGCTGCATCTTAGCATTTCTTTTTCTGCACTGGAACTGGTAAGAGGGAGCAAACGGGAGTAGGTCAGAGCTGTTTTAGACCCCAGTCTAATGCTGGGCCATGAAAAACCAGAATCACTGTTTTTAACAAGAAAATGGTTGCTAGAAGAGGGGTCTCCCAAGAGATTGTAGGTGGAAAGTTTCTCTGTTGGTAGAAAGTAACAAGCTGTGTTGATCTCTACCTAACATACATACAGACTTTGGACTCATTGGTGTTAAAATAATTTTGAAAATCAGGGATAAATCTCTGTGTGACTGCCTGTATGTATTTACATTTTTTTGCAAAGAACAAAAGGAAAAGAGATGTCTGCTTTTTTGATGATTAATATTGTTTGTCTGCATGAAGATTGTTTTCTCTGAGGCTTTGATGCATGGTCTTTTACAGCTACCGGGCTGCTCCCCTGCAGAGGATACTGCAGGGCAGCCAGCTGCAATTAAAACTGAGAAGACTGTGTCCAAGTCCTTTGACTTCAAATTCTTTGACTTCCATTGCCTTTAAATTACATCTTCAGTGCTGCCACTCTGTCAGAGTAGGATCACTCTTGCATAGATCCTTGCCCATGGTTTAGTATAGCCTCAACCTGACTGGGAATCTGAGTTTACTCCTCATTTCACTGGGGAGTTTTAAAATGACTTATCTCAATACGAAGACTATAAAATAGGTAGAAGTAAAAAAAAAAAAAAAATTTGAGCATTGATTCTCTATGCTCCAAAAACCTCACCATCCTGAACTCCACGAGCAATAAAAAGATGTTTGTAAATATAAGGTGCTGTATGTCTGAAGTCTTCAGGTTTAACAAAATGTCATTGTCCCTCTGAGTGTCCATAGTCCCAAAACTTTGCTCAGTCTTTAGCTGGACAAAGTGGACAAGGAACTTGAAGTGACTTAGAACACATCAGGACTCCTAAGTCTAGCTAAGACTGCATATAAAAATAATATTATCTTAGAAAGTAAAAAGGCTGTGTCCTGCATCTGCTGAGCAAGTGGTTTCAATCCCATGGTTTTTTTCCTGTGTGCTGGCAGATTTGCAATATGAGATGCATTCTGACTACAGCTAAATAAACAGCTGGAGGGGTGTTGTCTCTGTGCAGAGCCACAGGCCTGCCCCTTTCTGTTTGCAGGCGCTCTGCCCATTCCCCATGCTTTGTCAAGTCTCCAGCCTTACAGGAGGGTGAGCATGCTCACACAGAGCATTGCTGTGACCTGAGACTGAGCTCAACAAGTGGTTTCTGTCCCATTTCCCCAGAGCTCGTCACTTAATACCTGACGTATGTATATTTTGGCAAAGCACTCTGAAACGCCTGTCAGGCTGAATCAGGCTTTGTGTAGGTAGTGATCATTCGCCCATCCCTGGCATTCGGCCCTTTTGGAGTCAAGGGAGGGGATTGTCCAACTCTGCACTGGTGAGCCTCACCTCGAGCACTGTGTGCAATTTGGGGCGCCACAATATAAAAAAGACATTAATCTATTGCGGTGTGTCCAGAGGAGAAGCTATGAAGATGGTGAAGGCCCTTGAGGGGAAGCCTTATGAGGAATGGCTGAGGTCACTTGGTCCGTTCAGCCTGGAGGAGACTGAGGGGAGACCTCACTGGGGTCTTCCACATCCTCACAAGGGGAAGCAGAGGGGCAGGCACTGATCTCTTCACTCCCATGATCAGTGACAGGACTTGATGAAACGGCATGAAGCTCGGTTGGGAGAGGTTTAGGTTGGATATCAGGAAAAGGTTCTTAATCCCGAGCATGGTTGGGCACTGGAACAGGCTCCCCAGGGAAGTGCTCACAGCACCAAACCTGACAGAGTTCAAGAAGTATTTGTACAATGCTCTCAAGCACAGGGTGTGACTCTTGGGATGACGTGTCCAAGGCCAGGAGTTGGAGTCTGATGGGTCCCTTCCAACTCAGCATATTCTATGATTCTGTGGAAAACTGGTAAGCTACACACAAACTGGCAACCCAAAGTGGCTCAGGTCAGATTTGTTTGCTGCTGCAACCTCCTCTACATCTGTGGAGTACCAGCATTATTTCCTCTATATTCAAGTGTAGGAGATCACCAAGGAATGAAGGTTCAGTACTGAGACATTTGGCATTTCTGGTGCTGTTTGTAAATAAACTCCCCAGCCTAGAGCTATTGCATATTTTGAATTCCAGGAAGGCACTGTTCTGTGTCTTCCTATATGTGCCAGTGCTGAACTGTTCAAAAGGGACAGTGAAAAAATATTGCCCTGTTCAGTCTAAAGAAAAGCAATAAATCCACTCTCTTGAAACACAGTTCTGCTTTATCTGGCTTTACTTTCAGTGGAAGAGTGGCTTTCCTATTGCCACCTGTTTGTGGCAATGTAGAACCTGCTTGTAAGCCACTTAAAGTTCCCATAACCAGTAATTACTTTGGATCTTGCTTACAAGAAACTCTGCTCTCAGCAATATGGAAAATAATTAAAAGTAAATAAAGGTCACGTGTTTACAGAGCCCTTCCCACGTCATTAGCATTTCTGGTTGATAGAGTGTATTGTTTCTTACTCTTGTATGTACTCTTGCATTGCCTGTGGAATGCTGAAGAGGGATGTTGCGCATGGGCTCCTTAAGTGCCTTGGCTTCTTCGAGGGTTTTTTATTCAGATCATTTCCAAGCCTGGCAACACAGGTGAACCTCTATGGAAACAAAATTACAACTGTCTTCTTTCTTGTGCTGGTTATGCATAGCCCTCCCTCTGCCTTCAGCTCTGAAAGCTTTTGCTGGTTTTTGCTTTCTTAGGGTAGTAGTTTCTTCCTATTAGGTACTTAAGGAAACACCTAGAGTTGCCTGTCTCTGGTCTACTGTTTCCATATCTGGTTTATTTGTTTTTTTAACTTCAAACACAGGATGTGTATGTGTGTGAAAAGGAGATCAGACATCTACATTTAGGTGTTTGGCAGGAAGTGAGTGTCTTCAAGGTTCCTTTATAATCATCGGAGTTAAGGCTTCTAGAAAACCATTCAGGGTATCAAAATCATTCCTGTTGAATCATCCTCTGGAGAAGCATCTTTCTTTCCACTGCCTGTGTGGGGAACCAACAGAGACCAGACTGAATTACCGCAGCTGAAATAAAATGCTGCAGAAGGTGGCATAAATACCCCTGCAGTCTGAGCTACTACTCACTTGGCTTGAAAGGCTTCCAGTTTTCCCATTGATGTAGTCACTCTGCTCACCTAAGCAAAAAATTTAAAAAAAAAAAAGCGTCTTTGCAGAAAATTGTGTATTAAGCACCAGTCTTTATTGCACCAAATAGCACTTTAAAATCCTCACCCCAGGAAGCTGTTGACACATGTTGGAGTCACTCTACCACCTTCTCCCAATAAATGCATGTGTAATTGTATTTGTGTCTATGGTTACATGTTGCTGTGGAGGTGTTGGCATGCTGATCTAGGCCTGCAAGCCAACCAGTACAGCCTGTGACTTCATGGCCCTATATGGCAGTTCACCTGTGAAGGTAACCAGGATCTCCCTCTGGATCTCTTTGAGGTCTAAACTAAGCAGCTCAGGAGATGGCAAATGGAGCCTGCTACAGGCCCGAGATGGGTGGCAGTCTCTGGCAGTGAAAGCTGTGACCTCCTGTTTGAAACCTGGCTCACATCATCCCGAATGTTATGAAGGATGTTTCTTCCTGCCATGCCCTCTCCAGAACAAGATGTTCTCTGTGGAGCAGTATGCTCTGAGAGGACAGGTCTGGCTACTCCCTTCCAGCACTGCAGGTAGAAGAAGATGGCTTTAACATAAAGGAAGACACAAAAATTATCTGGAGGCTGGCCAGAGGCAGGTGGGAACAGGCTGAGAAGGTGGAGGTCTGTTTGGTCTGGTGACGTGGCTATGTAGATTCACTGTCTAAAATCCCTTGTGGGGAGAGAAAGACATGGAAGGAGTCATTGGCTGCAGTCAGTTTGCGGTGAGGGGAGTTTTCTTAAGGCCAGGTGTAGGAAGGCTTGAAAGCACACATTTCAGCATAATTAGAGGCTTTTCTGACATGAAGATAAAACTTGATATGCAAAGTCTGTACATTTGGATTTCATGTTGCGCTACACTCCCAGATTTGGCCTTTATCTTACCTTTATATCAGGATGTTAGGCAATTCACCACCACCTGCAATTTACTTTGACTCTGGTGACTGTTAATTCTTTCAGCGTGGATTGAAGACATCTTTTAGAAAAGTTTCTAGTTTGTTACTTGGTCATTAAGTTGAAAAGGTCTGTGTACCTTGAAAAAGGTGATAATAAATATGATGAAAGTGTAAAGAAAACTAAGTAATACTAAGAAATTAGGTTGTGGTCTTCTCTTTATTCATCCACCTGTTAGAGAATTAAAGGGCATATAATGAGACAGAAGGTACACTGAAGGCAGACAGGTATTTTCTGTTCATGTAGTATGTTGCCATTCCTGAACAATATTCACGTGCATAAACATAACAGCATCCTGCAAAAGGTCAGGCATTAAATAGCCTCCAACACCAATTGCAATAGCAGTGATAAAAACATAAACTTCAAGATTATTGAATGGGCTTCTGAGGTCAGCTATGCTATAGCTGTCTGTCACAGCATTCCTTGTGCTGTCCTCCAAAACACATTCCAGGTAACACAACCAAAGCCTGGGAGTTATTTGCACTGCCAGTTTTATCAAGTGTAACAGACACTGTGCTCCTGTGGTGGTCTGTGACCATCAGGCTTTTTATGTTGGATACAATAACAGTCTACTGGGATTCTGGCATTCTGACACCACCTGAGTGACTGCTGAATGCTTCAAGTGTACTTTAATTATTTCTTCCACAAGTGAACTCATATTCTGCTCTACTTAATGATGTTTAGGTTGGCTCTCAGTGGAAAGTTTCAGACCTATTCTGTTCCTGTACAAGTCCTGTCTAAACCAGCACAATGGCAGGACTGTTAACCTGGATGATATAATTCCCAGAGAGTTTGGAACAGCTTCTCTAGCATGAAATATATAAATGCTTTATGAGACCTGTAAGTTCCCGACAGATGCCGCTGCACTTCAGCCCTGCACAGGCAGCTCTTGGTTGCCTCACAACCAACTTGGCCCTCCCAGCTGTCTGTCCACATCTGCACAGTTTTGTTCCCAGGAATAAGCCTTGCACTTCTGCAGTCCTGGTGAGGTTTAGTGAGCCAGGGACCTCTGCACCATGCTTGGCTGTGCTACATAGGCACCCCAAACACTGCCCACTGGTAGCTGAGACCAGGACTGAGCCCTTGAAGGATGCCTAGGGATGGCCATCAGTTCTCTGTATTTAGAGGTAATTTCATGTGTAATGGGATCAGGTAAGATAGGAGACATGTGGGCCCTCTGACCTCAAATCTTTTCATCCTAGAAAGGAAAAGAAGAAGATTCAGCCTTTTAACAGATTCCCTTTTGGACTGGCCAATGTGAGCCACGCAGCCCTCAGAGGACACTGTCAGTTGTTGAATTTCTGAGCTGTGCATTCTCACCCGTTTCTCCTGCCCCAAACAGTGAAATGTTTGCTGGTACTGTCCAAGGATTCATCTGTTGGTATTTTAATATGCATGTGTATGATCACCCAGTTGCTACAATTACACTGTGGGAATCTTGTTTCTAAAAATACACCAATCTCTGCTGCTCTCCAACACTGACATGAGGTAATGGATCATGTTCCCCAGTTGCCAGTCACACACAGGAAGAAGGTAATCAATACAGCTGGCAACACATAAAGACTACAACAACTATAATTACAACTAATTTGCCTTTCACTTCTTCTAGCCTGCATTATCACAGCTTCAGCTTTACATTGCATTAAAACAATCATGTGCTTCCCTTTGCTAAACAAAATCCCGTTATTTTGCTTGAGAGCATCTTTGGAATAGCTCAAAGTAGTAAGGTTTATTATGGGAACCTTAAACCAGCTCCTACTCCAGCAGGTGCTCCATTGCTATCAGTGTACTTCCAATAAAACTGAGAGAGATTTTGCATCACTCAGTTGTGATTGCTGTATTTTGTCTAGGGAAATACATGTGCACACCACGTTTTAAATTTAAAGTGCAGCAAACTCCCTGATCTTGTTCTATCTCCTCCTCTTCTGCACTATTTAAACAGCAGTTGATAGCACTGTGAGTCAGCGGAGGCTGTGAAAAAAATTGATGGAATGCCATTCATTTTTACTATTATAAAAAGTCATAATTTGGAAGGATTTTGCATTACAAATAGTGCCTCTGATCCCTGAGGACCTACTCCATGCATAGCCTTACTCACCCTCACCACTGTATATTTTGTCCAAATAATGTCTGCTGGTGAGCAAAGGAGGGGGCTTGGGAGCCTGAACTTCAGTGTTGTAGCCAAAAGTCATAGTGATGAGACATTGTGTGGAAATCACAAATTGCATTACTGACTGCTGAGTAATGGCTGTTGCATCTCTGTTTTTCACTCTCCCTGCCCATAGAATAAGAGCAATAATGTTAGAAATGGCAAGGGGCCTTAATGAATTAATGCTAATTTTAGATTTTGTCAGTGCTTTGACAAAGTTTTGTCAGTGCTTTTCAGTGAGTGGTGCTAAATAAAGTACACATTGGTCAGTGTCTATTAGAAGACACACAAAGCTCTGAAGCCACAGAAGAGTTCTTCTGGCAGCAGGGCTTCCAGCCACGCTTCTCTCGTAGGGAGAGGACTGGCCACCCCTGAGGAAAGGCAGTGGAAATGGAGGAGAATGGATGTGGAAGCCGTGTTCTGCACTCACGCAATAATCCAAAGCTGCTGTCCAGTTTTGCCTCTCAGAGTCTGTTTAGTAGCCACTGTGGCTCATTGTATCTTTCTTCCGAAAACGGGGTAAAAAAGGAACCCTTCTATCCTTGCTGCAGACTTTGTACTTTTTAATTAAAATACTTTGTTTTCCCCTGGAGGTTGTAGTGAATCTGTTACTTTACCGAGAGTGTTTTTTTTACCTAGAGCCATATTCTGTCCTTAGTTCTGGTCTAGATCTTTCTCACTGAACAGAAAATTTCTTAGAGAGCAGCCAGGAAAGAATCCTCTCTGCCTCCTGGAGCATGCAGTGCTGGGGCTGCTACTGGAGCTTGTCATACATTACAACACTGTCAGCACTGGCTTTTCGCCCATCAGAGGGGTTTTTGGAGCCAGGCAAAGGCAGAGCCACTGAGCACTGTCAGAAACCTCCAGCATCTCCATCCACGCTTGGCAAGAGGCTGCTTCACAGGAACAGAGCTTTGCTTCTCTGCTCCATGAAGCAACTCCAGCCCGTGGCTCTGCTGTTAGTGTCAGATTGCTTAGCACTGAAAATCTCCATTTCTGTGGTGCTTAGATCTACTGTTCAGCTTCAATGGAATTTTTCTGATTAACCAGGCTTTTGTTCTGCCTTTCAGAGTCACGAGGAAGCCCTGCTCTGCCAACCAGGAGTCAGCATAGCTCTGGTTTGCTGTCACTTCTTACTCCTGAGAGAGAGCAGCAGGTTTCCTTCTGCCTGCTGGGAAGAGAGCTGCTGAAAGACACCTCCTTTCTCAGGGTCTTTCACAGAATGACTCCTCCTGGCATCACAGTCCTGGTCTACCAAGGCACCAGTGAGAAAACTGAAGCCTCAAAACCTCAACAGGATAAGAAATGCTTAACTTTTGAAGAATGCTGGAGCCGACGTGGTTTCAGAGCTAGCCTCTATTCTTAGAAAAGTGGTGAAAGTCATAATTCAAAAATAAAATCAAGTGCAGTGTAGCAAAGAGTCATATTCATGGTATTCCTGTGAGTAAATCCTTCAACATGAATTGGCTTCACTTGAAGCTCAGAAATACTCCACCAAAATAAGGCCCAGCTGTGAGGTGTCTGTAGCACTGATCTGAATGGGAGAGAAGTACACATGGCTCTTGCCACTTCAGGTGTCCTCCTGACCCCTTCCCTTCCCCCCAAAACATGTGTGTAATTTACTTTTGTATTACAGGTCAAATGAGAGCCTTCCAAGGGCCTCTGTAGGAGGTAGCCCATGCAAATCGTAAAATTTAATGTATATCCCCCCTTCTGAAAATGCTCCCAGGCACTTCTGCAGGTGCTGTTCTTCTGCAGCCATTTCTGCTTTGCATTGAGGTTACCAAATGCCGTGTTTTATCTCAGAATCTCAAGATGTCAACATATTCCTTCTTAGGATTGTGTACAGTAAGCAAAGGGCCATTCTCTGGCTGGCTTTGAGCAGGGATGGCTACAGATTAATACTCATGGCTTAGAGCTAAGATGAACTTTTCTGTGCAGCATCTGAATCAGTCATTTTATCGGGAGAAAAACCACAGAACTAGCTGTATACAAATCCTGCTCATCTGCTGCTTTAGTACTGTTTGAATTTTGAGGTTTCCCTCAGAAAACCTCCCATGTTTTACAGCCACGACAGGATATAGGGCATAACCCTTACCCTCTTGGGTCACACAGAATTTTTCCAATAACTTTAACTGAGAGAAGCTGAGACCTAAAACTTTCCTCTTGCACTCAGTCAAGCCAATGTGAACTGTAGTTAAGGTGACACCAACAAGGGAAACACTGGATCTGATAATAATGTGCTTCCTGGAGCTGATCTGGTGGTTTTACTCATCCTGTAACACTCGCCTATAAATCCAGGCCCACCAGAGTGAGCTGAAACACACATGTGAGTTACACTGCTGTTATACCCTGTGCAGAAGTGATCAGTGACCTGTGTCTCATAGCCTGGCTCTGAGGTCTGAGTCGTGCCTGTTGACTCCTGAGGCTTACCCTGGCCAGTGATGTCAGCAGGAGTCTTGCAGGAGTCAGCAAGCTGCTCTTTCCTCTAATGAAGTTATTTGATTGTTCTGTATGGTGCATTTAAACCGTAAAACAGTTTTACACAAGCTGTTACCAAAGCTGTACATCTCATTCTAAAGGTTCACTAAAGTAAACTACAGTTTAATGAGGAAAAGAGTCTGAAAAACAGCCAGGAGGTAAAAAAGTCAGAAGTTAACGAAGTCAGGAGGGTATGTAATGAGCATTGATAGTTCAGATAAAAGAACAACCTAGTGAAGATTTAATGTTTTATTGTTACTAAAAGTTCACTATGAAAGCAGCACAACACATAAAAATAGATCTGTGGTGAACAATACGTATTACTGTTATTGCCCGGACATTTTGTGCACACTCCCACTTTTTAAAATCAGAAGGTAATTAATACAAGACATTTCACCAGCAAACTGTGAAACCAGTGTTCCTGCAGCAGAGAGAGGCTGTGCTTCCTGTTGACTCTATCCAATGTATAATGCAGTCAGAAATAGTTCTCTATTCACACTTAAAAATAAACTCAGTTTTAGAGTATGCCCCAGCTCAAAATAACTGGAAAGTGAGAGCTAGAAATAAGTCTTTTCTTAGGGACCTATTTCCATGAAAGTCAAAGGGATTTTTGACATGGATTTTAAAAGCAGAAGGACATCGTTTTTTGTTGACAGACAGATGGAGAGGCCTAGCAACAGGAGCTAGGGAGGACCTGTGGCAGAGTAGGAGTTTATTATTTTGATCTTGCATATGCTGCTGAATCTCCTTGTTGTAGTAATTGTCCATGTTCATAACAGCAGTGATTGCTGGGAGGAGCTGGGAGGGTGTATCAAAGCCAGATAAGGCATCTGCAGCTCCTTTTTTTTTCTCCCTGTTTGGGTTGGCCTTGGTCCTAACCCTGCACACCATTCATTGCAAAGTGACTTTCACCTGAGTGCTTTCTGATCCACGTGAGAAAATCAGAACAATACCACAATTACAAAAACCCTCCCCAGGTCACTTACTGTTCCTACACCGGCATAAGCTTTTCTTCCTTACTTCTGTGCTTATCACAGCCGGTGTTTGGGGCTGCCCTCAGCCCCCGACTCCTGTTCCTTACATTGTCATGTCAGCTCCAGGGGTGCTGGGAGATTGCTAACTGGATCAGCAGAATTGTGGTTCTGCAGTTTTTTGCATGGAAAGGTCTCTGTGCAGCCTCACTGCAGAAAACAGTGCTGGAGTTTTCTGGGGGGAGCATTTCCTGTGGATAGGAGGCAAAATGAGCCCCACATCAGATATACTGCTTGAATGTCAGCGCAGAAAAAAACATCTTAGTGGCATGGCTACTCCTATATTCTCCTGTTATTTATTTGGGAGCCTCTTTTACACCAGGCGAGTAGGAACATGAACCCATCCATGCTGTCCAAGCTTGTAAGCAATGCTGGTTTTTTGCCACATATTCTGGTAGGGGGTTGCAGAAGGTAGCAGCCAAAAACATGAAAAAAGCCCATCCCTAGGAAGCTGCCCTGCATCTCCACAGCCTGTGCCCTTGTCTGGCTCTGAAATGCCCACTAATGCCCTCTGAGCTCCTGCTCTGTTAGGACTGCAGCATTACCCCAACCTCACTACCAAGCTGATGAGCTCTGTGGCTACTCTGACCCTGTTTCCTCCACAGTGAATAGTTTCAAAGCTGAAGATAAAAATCTCAGTGCTGTTCCCTGTGTAAAAATCTCTGGGCTTCAGTCTCAGCCTCACAGCAGGAGAGTGACAAGGGTGGAAAGCTGGCACAGCAGAACGGTGATTCAGGCTCTCCCTTTGGTTTTCAGGCTGTTTACTCAAAACAGCCCTTGAGAAAGATGCTAGGCCTCAAGCATATGTCACATTCAACCGGTTTAGCAATATTACACCTATTTCTGCTCAAACTAGCTAGGGAGGGGAGGGAGAATATAATATGTTGGTGCAAGTTCTCATAGACAACATATGAATATTTAGTACAAAATGTTCTTTCAAGGTGGGGCAAACATTTCTAATTGTGACACCAAAAAAGAGGTATTTTGTAACAGTTTTAACAAGTTGCCTGTGAAAAAGTGTTTGTGTGAAATATGTTTAGACAGACTACCTCACATGACACTGAAATATTTCAAGGCTCTTTCTGAGTAGGCAATAACCTAGTTTTGTTTTTTTTTAATCAAATCAGCTTTATCACAGCCAATTCCAAACATAACTAAATAATTTGGTTGTGATTTTTTTTGGTTAGTTGTATTTTTTTTCTTTTTCCTCTTTGGAAAAATAAAGCTGTGCTAAGTTGAGTGATTCTACTGCACGTGGGCTTTACCCATTCAAGATTTCTTTTACTGCAGAATCAACTTCCTCATTCAGAGGAAACCACAGAAATATTCAGCTAATAAATTTTAGCATAAGGTTTCAAAGGCTGGTTCATTACCTCCTGAAAGAACCTGGAGAATTGCAGCTTCCAAGCAGCTCACAGACTACTTGTCCCTTCTGAAAAACATTTTATAAACCTGGCCTAATTTAGAAACAGCCTTTATTTCATGTCTATTGGGGCTTACATCCAAAACAAAGATATGAATAATCCCTACATTGTGGAGACTGAAAAATTCAGGTATAAATTTGGCAGCACATTCTCCCATTTAAAACATTTGGATTTGACCCAAAGTCCAACTGAGTAGAAACAATTAAGGCCTCAGTTTTCTCTGACTTACACTGCACATGCAAGTGTTCTGCAGTTGCTTCTTTACATGATCAGCCAGTGTAAGTCAAGCATGAGTGGAACAGCCCTTGGTTACACAGACATCATCCTTTTTTCGCCTGCCATCGCCTGGTAGAGCAAAAGAGCAAAAGGAAAATAAAAAGGCTTCCAATCAGGTGATAGACAGATAGATGTGGAAGCTTTCTTTAACTGTGACTTTCTGCCCTTTCTTGAGCTCTCAGCCAAGCCATAACCCATCAGAAGAGGATTCATAGCCCTTCTTGCCTCGAAGCCTGGCTCAGAAACCACAACAGGGCAGGATCAGGTGGTGGAGTTATGCAAAGGCAAAACCAGAATTGGGGTCAAAAGAGCATTTTCCCCAGACAGCAAACTCCTGGAGCAGGAACAGACGGGAGTGCCCAGCACAGTGGGTGGGAACAGGAGCAAGGCAGGATCACTGGGCCCTGGCTCCAACCAGAGATGCCCCTGACACTGCACTGAGTTCACCCTGGCATCCCTGGTGTAGGCACTGTGCTGCACCAGCCCCCTGCGGGAGAATGAACGTGTGGAGGCTGTGAAAATCCAAGGCAGCCAAAATGCTTCTCCCAGGATACAGTAAAGGCATGGAGGGGGAATCTCTACTGGTGGGCTGTCAGGGAGATTCCCTTTGGGTTGTGCTACTGTAGGGTCATGGTGCAACTTACACTTCCCACTGGCCCAGCAGGCCAGGCCCGGGCACTGGCCCTGCATCAGCAAACCTGGCTTTGGATATCCAGCTGGAGAAAGCACTAGGCACAGAGGGTGCTAAATTTCTCTCCAAACAGAATTCATCTTCTGCCTGCATCAGCTTTGGAACCATAGGGAATTTCCAAGCTGGAGAAAAATCCAAAATACCTCATGTAGAAGCACCTTTCCCTTGAATTTTTATTATCATAATTTTTAAGAATATATTTTGTACCGAAACACTGTCAGCATACTTTATACAATGGAAAATGACACAGTCATTATGTATCATGTAAAAGAGTAAAAACAGCAAGAAAGGAACATTACAGTTCAATCTGGAGTACAAATAGAATCTGATGTACAGCTTAAAAGCAACACACCAGATAAAAAGTTCATCTGGAAAACAACAGGGTCTCTTATTTTGGAAGTAGGAAGAGAAGTCAGGGAACATCAGATGTTAAGGCTAAAATTTAAAATTTTAAGTTGTATTTTATAGGTGGCAGCCTGATACTAAATTTGTCTGCAGCAGCAGCAACAACACCCCCCCCCCCTTTACAAAGAGATTTGTACTTGCAAGAAATAAGAATCAGGCTTCTATGCTTGGAGGTCTGATTGACCTCAACAGGCTTTGGACTAGAGCCACAGTTGGAATTTCAGCTTGCAGTCTAAGGCTTCTTAACTGCAGGCCAAATTAGCACAAAATGAGGCTTTGCATTGGCATTCTACTCTTAACTTTGGATATTTCAATTCTGGTTGCTTTAAACCACTTTTTTATTGCAGGTTCAACATAGTTCCATTTGTGAGATTCTTCTTTTTTTTTTCCCCTTAAATACTGTGCTACAAAGGATGTTTTTATAGTCTGTGTTTTAGTCCCTATATTATGTGTTTTCAAAATTGCCTAAATGTATGTTTATATCATGATTATAACTACTCAGAAAGACCCACTAAAGTCCATTGTGAGCAGCCAAGGAAAAAAGTGTATTTAGTCCTAAAGAAGTCAAGAAAAGTGGCTGTGTTCATTTATAGTGTAGCACAATGACTGTGTTTATACAGCTATACCTACTATTTAAAAAGCTACTTGAAAAGTTATTATTCATGTACAGTAGCTGATTTTCAAGCATTAATAACTTGGCTGTCTAGACAAGTTTTAATTGTCATATCAAAGGCCAAATATGTTCTCAAACAAGTGTAAAGAATCTCCCATCTCCCTTGGAAAGAGGCTGGTTCTCTTTCTGAACTATGAGATTGCCCAATTTAACTTTTTCTCAGGTTATGAAAGCACAGTAAAACCCAGAAATTTGCTGTTTAAGTTTTTAAAATGGATCGACTTAAACCTATCCTGTGCAGCAAAGTTAGTAAGCCCTGAAAAACAGTTTCTAGTGAATATGCAGAGTTCCCCCCACCAACTACCATGCCCACGTTTTCCCAGGGCCTAGAGGGCTCCAATAAAATGTAACTAAATGTGCGATAGGAAATATGGTTTTTCAAGAACGATATGTAAAGTATACCCAAAGAACCTAAGACATTTTGTACATTCAAAATGTTTACACTTTGCTGTTCTTAACCGTCAGTAAGATTGTTCATTTTTACTAATAATACATACAATGAGTATAAATAAATAAACTACAGATAAGTTTTAAAAATTGTATTAACAATACATTGTGCAAAAACTCATAACGATCTACATTCTATGCAAATACCCTGACTAAAATACA
>VZTZ01027337.1:817694-881592 GCA_013400955.1 Drymodes brunneopygia
GGCTGCTGCCGCTTCCTCCGCTCCGGAGCCCCGCGGCGGGGCTGTCCCTCGGCGAGCGGGGAGAGCGCGGCTCCTCTGGGCTGAGGGACGGCGGTGGGCCCTGGCTGGCGGGGCCCGGGCCCCTCACCTGGCGCCTGCAGGTGACGGGTGCCCGGGGAGGGGCCACAGGAGCCCCGCGCCCATCATGTCAGGGATCACCTTTATGTCTGAGCTTGGACACCTCGGCAGAGAGGATGTGCCGAGCCGGGCGTCCTGGGTGACTCCCCTCCTCCAGAGGTGGGGACACGGCTCGGGCCCTCCGAAATGAACCTCCACCCCGCTCCCCTCCGTGCCCCGTGGCGGGGACCCTCAGGGGGCTCAGACCCCGAACGGGCTCGGTGGGCAGAGCTCCGGCCTGAGGGTGAGGGGAGTCTCCCGGCCGAGCGCGGCCGCAGCTCCCCTGGGCCCGCCGTCCCTGCAGCCTCCGGCGAGGTGCGGTAATTGCATAAGCCGGCCCGTGCCGGTGAGCTGCCATTGACATGCAGTGGCCGTAGTTATGCAACGCGGCGGTGTCTGCGGCTGTCCNCATAATGACACAGCTCCCTCTGCAATGCTTTCCACACTACTTTTAATTTACTGAAACGGAGTAAACACAGAAGGGGAATGTAAGTTTGTCCTTCCCTCCCACACATATACAGCTGCTGCAGAACTAAAAACCCTTCATTCCTGTGGCTGCAGACTGGACTCCATCCTGGGTCCGCAGTGAAGGAAATGCAGTGCAGGATTGCTGGGAATTCAGCTAGACAGTTCTCAGGAGGCACAGACAGATCAGGGAGGGACACAGCTCATCCCTCCTCCTGAGAGACCTGCAGAAATGCTCTGGAAAAGCAACAAAGCCTGGAGCTGAACAAGCTTGGACACGTTGTGAGATTCCTGATGTTAGGGATGGCTTGAGAGGGTGCCCTGTTGTTAAGCTTTGCTGGGACTGCCCCGGCAGTAAGCTGGGACACGAGGGCACAGAACATGCACTTTTACAGGCCCTCGGAGACCTCCAGGTCTAAAGAAAATCCTCAGGGAAGCCACATGTAAATCCTGGGTAATTTCCAGAGGCTAGAAGTCCAGAGTGAAGTGCTGCTACCAGACACTTGACTCTGCTGCTATTACAGTGTATAAAAATGGGAACAGGGCCCATGACAAACTGACTGAACCAAAGCCCAAGTGACTTAGAGCACGTTGCACTTTGAGAAGTGGCAGCAGGCAGTCCAGAAGAGCTGGAACTCCTGGATCCCTGGTAATGCACCAGGTAGCAGGGAAGAAGACATGCTGCCATGGAGCTCCTGTGTCACTGCGGCAGTGCCTGCCTGAGGCCTTGTTATGTAAAAGATATGGTTAACACTGCTCACGGTCCGCTTTTCACATCACCCGCGGCCACACCACAGTGCTAATTGGACTGGATCACAAGTAATTGGCAAGAACACTTAATAGTCTAATTTATTCACTGAGAGGGAGATCATCAAAGGTACAAGTCAATTTGGAGCCTCAATTCCATTTGGGCATTTGAGAAAAAAGGAGGAAAAAAAGGCAAAATAACAACTCCCTTTCTACAGTCTCCCATGCTAAATCTGTGATATTGCTGTCCTGTAACGTCAACTGTCATTAGTGGGACATGCACAAAACTTGTTCTGGGTAATTTGTCTGGCTCGTCTGAAGGCCCAGTCACCACCCAATGCAGGAGGCAGTGGAACCCTCTCAGATGGAGCAGGACCCAGCCTCCAAGCCTTTTTAAGTGTGTTTCCCACACCACCAAAGGGTGTTGCCAGTTCTGATGGGAGGGTGAGTTTGCAGAAGCAAGTAGAGCGCAACCAATTTGCAGCAAAACCAGTCATAAACACCCTCTTAACACCAAGCATCTGGGGAGATGGTGAGCTTTCGGGGTTGGGGGAGATTATCTTGGGGGCAAGAAAGATTAAGAGAGTTTGGCAGCTGGTCATAGCACTGGCATTTAGCAGAGGGGCCAGTGAGATTTTGTAAGAGGGATGGGGAGGAGGAAGGGTTTTCTGGGTCAGCTGCATGGAAAAGGCATGCAGCCTTTTTTCCTCAATGTAGTGAGAGGGAAGCAGCCCTCTGCAGCTGCATACTTTGTTAGTCCTGATTTGCAAAGACATCTTCACATAACCATAAACACCACAGATGGGAATCTGCTTCTAGGTCAACCCAGTCCATCCACAGCACCACAGCACTTCCATGTACATAATTTTCAAGTGACTACAGATTTAAATGTGATGGAAGGTTTAATGCCAGGGTTCAGAAAAGAATACCACTATTGCTTAGCTGTTTAATCTGCTAACACGAAGAGCTATGGTCAACCTTAACGTAACATCCCTGGAGACAAAGGAAGAACATGATCCTTATTAGCTGCACTAAATTGCCAACAGTATGTCCATTAAAAAAACCATCAATATATACAGCAGTCCCACAGAATATTAACATTCTCCGGTAATAACTTGTAATGCACTAATAACATGGAGGTACTTCTTAATTTATGGTTATAAAACTAAGCTCAGGAAGTTGTGCTTCATCACACAGTATTACAACCTCCGACTTGTCATAGCGCCCAGGTGAGGTGTTCACAGCCCCATCTGAAGCCTGCAGCTGCACATAGCAGTGGGATCTCCACGCAACTCGATGGATACAAACAAACCAGCAACTGGTGTCTGGAGCAGTGCGGGCTACACTGTGATTTCATGAAAGGTACATCAGGTTCTGCTGCAACTCGTATCAAATGACACTTTATCAGACACGGTGTAAGCCACTGCCATCCTGGTACTCACCCTAAAAGGCTGGTCCGGTATAAATGGAAAGTAAGGAATAGACGACTGCTCTTCCCCCCATTCTCCGGCTACACAAGAGTTTCTGACAAACTGTCTCTCTGTAAACACAGCTTTCAGTTCTATGGCTACATCTGCAGGAGGATCTTCTGACTCCCCACAAGTCAGACTGATGCCAAAGCTGCAACACAAACAGAACAGCTCTCATTCAGCCAGAAAAAAGCAAGTTAGCCCCAAATGCCACCAGTCTTATTTCTCAGCTTACTAAAGCCATATAGTGGCACAGGGTGGAAGACAGCTCAGCTCGTTCAGAGCTCTCTGAAAGCTCAGCAGGGACAACATGGTTATGGCATATGTGTGTGTGTGTGCATGGCGTTGTGCATATATTTGTACATATATGCAGATATATATGCTTGATATGCTCCTTCACTCCCAAGTGCAAACGGAATCCCTTGAAGAAATGCCCCCTCTATGGGTCAAAGGAGAAATCAGCATGCTATATTTAAAATGATAAAAATAATCCTTTCCAGAAAGGAGGGATCCGTGCGGATGTGTGTGTGTACGTGCGGGTGGCCGCCCCCCTTCGCCCCCTCCCCGGGCCCGGCGCCCCCGGCACGGGCAGCCCTGCCCAGGTGTTACCTCTCGGGATTGAGGTCCACTATGCCCATAACTAAGATCTTCTTTCCCGGCCTCATTCCTCCTTTGATGTGCCCACAGAAGGGGACGATCTGGAAAGGACAGGGGGAAGGTGGCGAGGGTCAGCTCGGCATCAGCAGCGGCCGCCCTTGTGCAGCCGGAGCTGAGCGGCGGCGAAGGGCGAGAAAAGGGGTTGACAAAATAAAATACACCACCACCTCCACAAAAGAAAAAAAGAAGAAAATAAACAAAGGTGATTTACCAGGCGAGGGAAGTACACATCAGCCTGCACCGGAGATCCCAGCGAGTTATTTAAATGCCCGTCCTCTATTTTCTGCAGGTAAAAAGGAGAGCGCTGAGGCAGGGCCGGGCGGAGCCCCCAGCCCGGCCCGCTCCGCAGGTGCCCTGCCCGGCCCCCCAGCCCCGGCCCGGTGTCCGTCCCGGTGCCCACAGCCGCACTCACCAGCGCGTCCCGCTCGGCCACGGTCCCCGCCATCTTGTGGAAGCGGTGGCGGCGGCGCTGGGGACAGGGCGGAGGGAGGGGGAGAGGGAGGGAGGGATGGAGGGAGGGGGGTCTGTGGCAGCCCCGGCGGCGGAGGGTAGCGGCGGAGCCGGAGCGGAGCCGGTGCANAAGCCGGCCCGTGCCGGTGAGCTGCCATTGACATGCAGTGGCCGTAGTTATGCAACGCGGCGGTGTCTGCGGCTGTCCCGCTCTGCGGGAGCACGGCGACCTCCGGCCGAGGCCACCGGCCCCGCTCGTGCCACGCCAGGAATCCCTTGCCTGTACCACAGCAGGAGTGACTCGACCCGCCAAACATGCTGTCGTGGTCCTTTTGATGAGTTCAGGGTCTTGCGTGGGGGGAATTGAGAAAGGCTTCCTTGTCGCTTCCTCACCACTGGGATGTGATGGCATGAGCATCCCTTTAGGAACTTGACGCAGCCCCTGGACTTGGCCTGTGCTCTGCAGGACCTCACACAGGTCCCTTGGCTTTTTGTGCCTCTTGCTTGTACGCTGGGCTGGGTTGGGGAATGTCCCTGTCCTTCCTCCTCTGAGGCGCTGTGAGGATTAATTACGTTGAGTAAAGTGGAGTTGGAGCAGCAAAGTCACTGCAATTTTTAGGGTTTCAATATGACAGTGTCTGTTGGGAAACACTTGCAATCAGTAAGTGATGCCATTTGAGAAATCAAGGGGTACTGAGTGTAAGACCAGATTGTGCAAGTGTTTAGATGCTTGGCTATTTTTTCTGTAGTGCCCACTAATTTGGGCATGTTTTCCTCTCTGGATGCCCAGTTGGAGATGGCTCATAGAAGCTTATGTTTGGAAGTCACATACTGAAGTCATGGCCTCTTCAGGGTGTACCAGTACAGCTGGGCACAAAGGCAGTCAGCATCCCTGTGGCCCAGGTCTTGGCATGGGAAAACCACTGGACTGTTTTCTTCTTGCCAAAACACTGGATGTCTCATCACCACACAGAAACGCATCTTGCTGGAGACTGATTTTGTAAATAGTGCAGTAACATGAACCCATCACACATCAGAAACAGCTGGCTTTACAGTGATCAGGTGAGTGCATTCACAAGTTTACCACAAAGTGGAACTGGAATTAGCTTGATGGGTTTCAGCTCCTATGTGCTGCTCACATAACCACAATACTGACATCAACTGCATTATGTTTTCTTTTTCTGTTGGCCTAAGAGAGAACAGAAATCATCCTAAGCTTTTTTTTTTCTTTTTTAATTTAGTTGTATGGTGTTACACGTTGTCCAAAGAGCTCTTTTCAGAACCCTTTGTCTTCTCTGCTACAGAGACCCACTTTGTTGGATAAGATTAAACTCATTGGACATAAAATCAGGTCAGCCAGTTGTTTGTGCCAAAGCATGATGTTTGATGAAGGGAGAGGCCATCATTATGTATTTGTTTTGTAGCTGGTTTTAAATGAACTTTTTCATTTCAAAATAATTAAATAGCAAGACTTGTCCATTTGGCTAGCTGCTTTGCCTTGTGCTTGTCTTTTTGGCATGTTTTCCCAAAACTAGCACAAATGCAGCATTTGTTTTGTTGGCCATGGATTGACTGGAACAACCTGCACTATGAAATTGTGATGGAAAAGGACGTGCATGAGTTTTTAAAGCTCTGATGGTCTATGCCTTTGTGTTTCTGTGCCAATACTATTCTCTTAACCTGTAACAGTCCATACTGAAAATCCTGTGTGTACCATGAACAGTGTGAGGCAGCCAGAGAGGGGTTCTGCCTCTGTGTGCAGCTGTCCTGCCCACGTGATGGTCACTCCTGTCGTTTCTTTGAGGGAGGTGTTCTCCAGCAGAAGATTATCTGCATTGCCCAGCAGCCCATGGAGCAGGGTTCCATTTCTGGGCAGCATCATGCCTCTCACCCATGGAGATGCTTCCTTGGGACCCAAATTCCCAGCAGGTTCCCCTCTCCAAAGAACTGCAGGGCAAGTGCTGCACCTGAGCTCCTCTACTTGTTCTTCTGAAAATGGAGAGGTCTGAGCTGAATCTGTTCCCTCACCCATGTAGTGCTTGTTAAATCATCTGTACAAAATAGCCTCCATTCAGTATTTTTAACAGCTTTCTTGGCTGGGAAGCTCTTGAGTTACCATGCTTGAGGGCCTGAGCTTCCAGACCTTGTGGCAGTAGCTGGAGCAACATGATAAATATTTGTGCACCACTGAAATAGTGGTGCCAAACTTCTCTGGTTGACTAAGTGCAAAAAACCTTGTGGATAGGTATTGTCTTCCATTTCTGGGTTTGTACAGCCTTTTGCTCAGTGGGAGTCTGGGACTCTGGAAATGTAGAGAATCATATAATGATTAAAAAGAAGTGGCATGGCGTGAACATCGTTTGGGAGCAGTTAATGACATGCCCAGCCCAGCCACCAAATCATTGCTGAGAACTGGCAAACCCAGAACTTCATCTTAATCCCAGCTCCTTGTATCTTGCAGCCACTCCCTTTGATGACTTAAAAAGGTGTATCTAATTCTTAGCTGGCCTTCACGGGCAAGGAATGCAGCATGATTGCAAATTTGGTGTGGTATAATTACCCTGCCATTCTTGCCCCATTACCACTGACATTACTCTCCTCATGCCTGGGTTTATAGGCTGACTTGTAGAACCTCTCTGGTTTGTTTTGCTTTTTTAATGACAATGTTAAGAGGATGGGAGGTGTTTGCTGGTTTCATGGAAGCTTCCTTTGGTTTCTGGCTCGTTTTTGTAAGACTCGGAAAAGGCTGAGTAATACAATAAAGGAGAATGTCTGGGAATAAATTTGATTCAGTGGTTGGAGCCAAGTGTTTAATAGTTCAGAGGAATTGCTCCTTTTTAGAATTACACCTGAATGTCAGTGCTGATAAACAATTATTTGGGTTGTATGGTGGAGTTTTTTACCTTTATGGCTTTGCCACTGCAAATCCTCAGTTAGAGGGGTTTTTTTCAGGCATCAATTTGCCCTGAGTGGGGTGTCCCAGACAGGACTTGGGAGAGGATGGTACTGACAATTACAGGGGTTTGGAAGGGGCAGGGGGCTGGAGAGCAGAGCAGAGCAGATGTTGCACATGCCCTCTTGCCATGTGGCTTCAAAGTGTTCCAAGGACAGGTTCCTCTGGCACTGTGCACTGAGGCTAAACCATGGGGTGCTGTGTTCTGGTTCAGGAGATGTTCTGAGCCTGCCCTCCCACACTCACCCATGGGAAAGACAAGTGACAGTTATCGGTCTGGACAGCGTGGAGGGAGTGTTTAGCAGCCTGTGTGCTTTCACAGGCTTGTGCTGTCACATCCTCACGGATGGAGGAGGGAACGCAGGGCCAGGAGCAGCACCCCTCTCTTGATATTTATTTCATGTGGCTTCACTGCTTCTTGTTGCCCCGTGAATTATTACGGTCAAGGGTTTTGCCCTTAGGGTTCGAGCTCTGGCTGTGCATGAACCCACTGGAGAAGTTGGTTTTCTGGGGCTCCCAGTAACAGATTGTGTTTAAGGAGGTGGTCCTGGTGGCTGAGTCGCTTGGTCACACACAGAACTGCACATCTGGTGCAGAACTTGTGTGTATCAGAAATGGCTGTCTTGAAGATTGTTTACTGAAGTTTGTCCCAGGATCTGAGGTCATGTACATAAATGCGTGTCAGATACAGTGGAAGCCACCTCCAGCTCACTGCTTGCCTCTTCTCTCAGCAAACAGGGCACCAAACTGCATCCACAGCTCCCTCTGTCCCCTGGACCAGCTGTGGGTACCAGGTGGGAGCAAGAATCTGACAAGGGAAGAAGAAGAGCAGGAAGGTCACCGTGAAGACACAACATCCCTCAGCTGCTTCTACCCCACTGGCTCCTGCATTGCCAATTTCGGGTGAGTAATGGTTGTCACATCCAAGAGGCAGGCAGGAGAGGTTCCCAACTGTGCCCATGCCACACAGAGGGCAGAGAGAGACAGAGCTTGGGCAGCACCTCTCCTCTGCCCCTGTGTCCTTCCCCACGAGTGCAAAGACCCATCTCTGCTCTCCTTCTGGGGGGCAGCAGGGCCTGAGGCTGTTTCTGCTCTTTCTGCAGTGGAAGGAGCTGTGGGTGGACACTCCGCTGGAGTAAGCTGTGGGATGCTCCAGGCACAGCTGGGTAGGGGAGCACAGCTCCCCAGCTGGGGAGAGGTGTCCCTGTGGCTGCGGGCAGGTCTTGGGCAGAGCTCCCTAACAAGAGAGAAGAGATGGCTTGGAGCTCAGTTCACTTCATGTCTGTTCCTGCTGCACAGGACACCACAAAGAGCCAAGAGAGCCTGAGAGACCCTCCTGGAGTTGAGCTGCCTCCATGTCATTGAGTGCCTGTCTGCTCTGGGCTCAGTCACTGCGTGCTGGTGCTCCAGCCGAGTGGTAAAGGCATCCCTGCATGTCTTCTCCTACTCCTCTCTTTCCCGGTGGAGTCCAGCCAGTGCTGGGAGCCTGGAGAGGCTGGTGGAGGCCAGCAGAGATGACAGAGATGACAGTGGGAGACTTTCAGCTGCCTCTGGCTGTGCTGTGGTGCAGGGATGTGCCGCCAGGGGAATGAGCTTGTGTGGGAGGGAGGGAAAGGGAGTCCTGCGGTGCCAGTAAGGGAGATGGAGAGGGAGAGCCTGGTGGGGGAGCCACCAGGAGCACTGGTGTGTCCTCGCTGTCAGTGCTGGGAGAAAACCTGTCATGCGGGACAGGGAGCCTGGGAGCACAGAGAGTCCTGGCTTTGCCGTGCTCCGTCTGCTGGTGCCAGGTGATAACTCACCAGTGTCCCTTTCAGCTGAGGGGCTGCTCTTCCAAAGGGAACAAAATCCTGCCTACTTCTGTCTTTCAGGTTTTATCCAAGATCTGTGGCTGTTGCTGCAGGTGCTGATTAGTGTTCATCAGCTGAAGCACTGTGACTCCTGGGGCCCCCCAGTTGATGTCCATGATAAAATAGTCTTTCCTAACTTCTGACTGTGTTGCCACAGGATATTCTGGAGTGGGGAGCTGTTGTTTGGGGATGAATCCTGAGTGAAGATTGAGTTTGGGATGATTCCTTGTCCCAGCACCTTTCGTAACAGGCAGCAGATCTGAGTTGAGGTTCTTTAGGAGACCAAAGCAGAGTATCCCACCCAGGTGTGGAGGGTAAGGGACCTGTGGAGGTCTTCTGGTCCAACATCTGCCCAGGAATCTGAGCAGGATTCCCTCGAGCAGACTGGCCAGGACCACATTCTGGTGAGTTTAAGGGATCTCCTTAGAGCAGGGCCACTTTGTCAGAGTGAAGGCAGGACATAATGCAGGGCATGGTGCCAGGAAGGGCTGTAATGGATTATAGAACCTGGGTGTTCGAAACCTAATGAATTAAGTGGTGAATGAGTGAAATGACATGTTCGATTCCTATGTACAAAGGGGATTAAGCCTTTATTTGCCAGGGTTTTTTGTTTGCTTTCTAAATGAGTTCATAAAATATAGTTGAATTTTTGAAGTACCTTGTACTGTAAAAATGAGGTATCCAAACACACCATAACCCTGCTCAGTCCAGAAGAGGCTTCTTGTAGCTCTTCGCTGTCTGCAGGACAGGGTGGGGGCTGTTCATTATTTTGAAAAGCTTTACAGGGAATATTCTTCACCTGTAATTTACAAGACCTGCCTTAATATTCCTGCTTTTAAAGTACTTTCTGCAAATGAAATGTGGAACATGATAATCTCATCTTTATGTTTTAATTGCTGGCCTCAGCAGTTCAAGTTATATGCAGAACAAATTCTGCCCTTAGTCATATGTGGGCAAGCAGTCCCTGCCTGGGTTTCCTGGCCACCACTGGTCTGTCCAAAGTGGTTTGCTGGTTTTGGTGCATTAGGAGCAGAGCCAGCATCTGACTGAGCCCCAAACATCTGCAGGTACAGTGTGAGAATCACAACTTCTCTTTATCATCCACCAGTGCCTTCAGAAGACCCCATTCAGCGAGCACATCTGCCCAGGCTGGGAACAAGGCCATTCCTGTGAGGAAAAGGAGAGATGGGAACTGCGCTGAGTGGCTGATCCAGCCAGGTTTCCCGGCCCATGCACATGGGTTTCAGGTGCTGTATTCCCACTCAGCACTTGTTGCAGTCTGAACTCCTCTTCCTGTCTGGGTCATGTGAGGTACCCTCCATGAGCAGCACTTTGGTCTTACAGGCATCCTGCTGTGCATTGCAGCAGTTCAGAGCTAAATAATTTATCTAGGAAGAATTTTTTCTACATGACTTAGAACATGAGAGGAGTATTGCAACAGCAAACTGCAGGGTGGACAAATACATTCTGCCTCATAGTTTCTGAGCATTGCACTTTGCCACTTTTGTTTCAAAATTGCTTTCTCTCCCATAATTATCTTCAAAAGAGAAAGCTGATCCAAAATGTTACCCCTTTTATATATATAAATATATATATATATATATATGCACACACACATTCACACATTTTAGGGTGGTTCATTGATTTCCATTTTTAATAATAAAAGTGAATAAACAAAAGAAAAAAAGCCCCACAGCAATATATTACCTAGTATTTAAAATAGAAAGAATGCTCATACGTGCCGCAGCACACTTCATCTGTGGACATCAAAGTGTCTCATAGAGGTCGTAATCCTCATTTCAAAGATGAGGAAACGGAGGTGCTGAGAGAGAAAGTGGCTTAGCAGGTCAGTGACAAAGCAGGGCAAGAGTCCCCTGAGCCTGTACTGCAGGCAGAGGTGAGGAAGCAGAGGAGAACAAACCTGTCCTCACCTAATCAGAACTACTGGGTCCCAAGTGCAGTGAAGGCACAGTGACACTGCAGGGAGAGAACCAAAGCGTGCCACAAGCCATAGAGCCAGAGTTTCTTCCAGTTTTGTATCTAGTCCAGTAGTCCAGGGTTGTCTGCTGTTGGCCTTTGATGTCACAATAATGGGGTTCCACTTTTCTTTCTCTCACCAAGGGCACTAGGGGAGTCTGGCTCCTCAGCTTTCTTGTCTGTTTTCCCAAAACTTTGGGGTACTTGAGAATTTTTGAGCCTTCCTGTTGTCTGTGATCACTGAGGCAGTGGAGTCACAAAGAGCACATCCTTGCATGTACTCACAGGCATGTTTGTCTTGGCATTGCAATTGTGGGTTGCCCTATCCTATGGAACTACTCAATCAGTCAGCACTTTAATGCTGCAGATCTGTGGCTTTGAACATTTTCTGTTCTATAACAGAGTTGTGAAAGTGGATAAAGGGTGCCACAGGAAGGATGTTCACAACGTTGGTACCACTTATGGGAAAATGTTTCCCAAGGGGAGAGACAAAATTGGACTTCCAGCTCTGTAGCTTCATCTTCTTTGAGCCCTGAGAGGCTCACAACACAGTGAGACTCGTTCATGTTATTCATTTGATGAATAACCTGAGTGAGAAGGCTTCTTCATGCCTGCAGCCATGCCCCCTTGGGTCATGGTGCTCTCATGTCTTGTTACCCAGAGAGGGAGAAGTTCAATGGGAATTTTGATGGGAAGATCTAACATAGTAGTTTGCAAGCTGTCTTGATTTGTAAACTCTGGAAATACTCTGGGGGAGCTGTTCAGCTTCCTTGATGGTAAATTGAAACCTGCTGATAAGAGGTTGGTTTTCTTAACTTTAACAGACCTGTTAAAGGTAGGCCATGGGTGCCACAGGTCTGCTGGCCAAAAAACTGAAGGCACTTGCTCTAAAGGACCCCCCTGGTATTTTAGGAGTGCTTCTAATGACTCAGAAGGGAACATCTTGCTCTCTGAGGACTAGATGACAGCTGCTGGATGAGTGGCATGAGTTTCATGGTGTGATATGGCCATAAGTTAATTAAAAGTCTCGGAGTGTTTTTCATAAAGGGATTTTCCTCTGAGACATAGACACAATTTGGGAGATTGTCCCACTCTACTCATATTGTAAGAAGCAGCAAAATCAATGGGAGTTTGCAAGTGAAAGTAAGTGTGCTAAACAGATTTTTTTCTCACTCCAGGTGCTGTGAGTGACACTTCCAGTGGGTGCTGCAGTGGGTGGGATCACTGTGTGTCTGGTTAATCCTGACAGGATGGTTTATCTGGACGGAAAGGCCCTCACCCATTAGCTTCTAGTCCACTCGTTGGCTACTGAATGTTTTACATCCCCAGGTGCTTTAGTAATCTTCTTCCCTTAATACCAAGACTTTTTGTTGATTACCAATATGCTCCTTGGACTAGTAAGGCTTTACTGACTGTTGGTAAAAAAACAATTATTTGGACTACATATGCAAATGGTGGTCAAGGAGGGATACCTGAAGATCCCTCTTCTTCACACCTTACCAGAAGAATATTCTTTTTACTGGGCCAGATGATCTTAGTCCTCCATCTCTTCTGTGTCATGAACCTAACATTCCCTGTTGGCTGCCCAGTGGTCTGATGTCAAGACAAGCCAAGCCATCTTTCCTTCCCTCCAGCCAGTGTGGGTGCTTTGACAGGATGTGCTGGATTGATCTCAGACTGAAGGTGACATTTCCGTGTCTGCCTTGCCTTTGTTGAGTGTCACAGTCCCCGTGGTTGATGCACTGAATCTGGGCATGACAACATGAGAGGTAAAGCAAGGAACAATCCCCCTTTGTTCCCATGTACCACTGGGATTCAAAATCCACCTTGAGGAGGCAGGGGATGCATTCTCTTAGTGGTTCGTGTTGGCCATTTTAGATGTTAATTGCAATTACCCAGCAATTATGGTGTCTCATATTGGAGGTGTAGGTGAGTAGCTGGGGTTTGAGTATTTCCCTGCTGGATCCAGGCACACGGAAGGGAGGTGTAGGAGTTTCTGTCACCACACCTAAAGCCTTTGTCAGTCTTGGGCCAGAGCTCCCACGGTGATTAATTGTTAATTATGGAGGAGCTGCATTGTTTGTCCACTGAATAAATAAAGCATGTTTTCCAGCTGTTTTCCTCCTCCAAGTCTCTCCCAGCTTCTTTCAGCTTCCCCTCATCATTCCCTTTTTCTAATCTCCCCATCTTTTCTGTGACTTTCTTCTGCTGTTTCAGCTCTGGTGGACAATTCCCAGGGTGACAGCAGGCTTTCCAAGGGCAACCTGAATGTCCCAAATGTCCCCATACAAACCCCTTCCCAAAATCATCTGTGTCAAAAAGTGATGGTTTTGCCTTTTTGCAATGATCACATTTAATTATTAGTTAAATATCAAGGTCAGCAGCCACTCCTATTCCTAAAGAAGCGCCATGCCTTTTAAACAAGCAGAGCCGGAGGGCAAGGGCATTTAATGATGAAACCATCTGCAGAAGAATTGACCTTTCCATTTGTCCTTCAAAGCCAAGGTTGCCGTATTTTCCCAGAACCCATGACCTATATGGCAAGTTGGTGTCCTATCAGGATGGCTGGTCCTAAGGTACCCATATTTCCTGCCACCTGTTTCAGAAACTGCCATGGTGTCAGCACCCTTATGGAAAACAATGCAGTCATTCTGTCGGGTCTTTCCAAAAGCAGGAATGCACATGATAGGACACACCAAAACCCATTGTGAAAGTAGTACACCAGTTAAATGGACAGACCCTGAGGGCACTCTGAATCAATATGTAATAACAGTGGTGTTGTATGGAGCTTCCATTCCATCAGAGCAGCTCTGTGACATTGATTTGTGGCAGAGAATAACTGGGAAGCTTTTCTCTTTGTAAATCCACTTCCTAACCTGACAGACTTCTACAGCATGAAAGTGTCTCTGTGATATTAGTTCTGGTTTCTTCCATGTGTTCTGACAGGGATATGTATCTACTCCTCTTTGCTGAGAGTACATCTCCTTTAGATATGCTTTTTTCCTGGAAGAGCTTTACTTGAAAAAAAAAGTTAATTTTAATGACAGGTTTATGATGTTCAAATATTAGAGTCTTTTCACAGCAAAGGTGTATGTGTTTTTTCTAGCATCAAAATACATGTGTGTGCAGGGTTCTGGGAATCAGTAGAAATTATGTTAGCAAGAACATGGTTTTTGTTCATACATTGGGAAAGCCAGTGCTGTAATTGAATTTAACTCTGAACAAAAATAAGCTGGTAACTATTTTTCACTCACAGACCACCCAACTGAAAAATGTTCTCACCATCACCATATCAACAAGGACAACTGGGAGAAGTCAAGGGAGTTGAAATCAGACTCATCTTACTATCGTCAGCTGTCCAACTTCAGCATCATCAACTTGACACTGGAGACTTTCTTATAAAGGAATTTAGGGAGAAATAATGGTTCCTGTGGAAACATGAAGTCTACAATTATCTATTTTTATCCACAGGGTTTTAAGGGAGCCCAGAACTGCCACTTACAGTGTAAATATCCAGTATCAGCTAGATAAATCCTGTGTTTGACCCCTGAGATACTCAGCGGGTCTCCAGACTCCCAGTCTTACCTCCCACTCATGTGGATGCAGTGCACACTGTATATACACAGCACCAGTCCCTGCTCAACTTATCTTAATTAATAACAGCTTTATTATCTGATAGGCACCAACAGAATATAACCTGTGACACAGAAGGCTCCTGCCCTGAGGATGTTTCCCTGTAGACAGATGGCAAGCAGAAAATATGCCAGAAATGCTCGGCCTCAGAAGGTTCCCTTTCAGGCATTGCTGGCTGGTGTGGGTGCCAGTTACAGAAGAGGTCTTCAAGTTTAAGGCAGCATGGAAAGCCTGCAAGGGAAAAACATGAAACCCAACAAGGGAAAAAGACCCAAGCAATTAGAATTCTCCAGTGAGGGTTTTATTTCAGCCTGTTGCTCTCCCTCTTTGCTTAGCACTGTAGATACACACCATGTAGGAGAGCAGCTCTCTGCCCTGGGAGATGTAGCATCCACACAGGCAGGAGAAGGGGTGGGAGACAGCACGTACTCACCTTAATTTTACAGACTCGAAACAGATTTCAGCAGCTGACGTCATGACTGGTGTGAGGTTGGTGGGGATGTTGGCAGCAGAGGCAGTAATTAAACCCCTGGCATTCTGGCCAGAGGCACAGTCGTGTCCTGCTTCATCTGAAGCAGAGTTGGTCTGACACAGCAGAAGCTTTTACGTAACCAGGCCAGATTTTCATTTTTGGAGCAACAGTTTCAGCAGAACTACAGAAACTACAGACTGGATTTGTTGCTATTTATGAGCAGGGGGGTGAGCGCACTTCTGTCGCCTCCTGTCTCGCACCTCACTGGGTGACAAGTATGTCAGGGACTGAGGGCTGGTCTTGCAGCTGACTACCAGGCTTCCGTTTGCATTCCCATTTCCTCTGTGTTTTCTGTTGGGATAGCAGAGGTTTGCACCGGCATGTGAGACATTTTCTTATGTCTCTCTACAACCGCAGTCGCATTTCAGAAGCGTTTTGGCACATTGCCCTGCTGGCAGCCCACGATCACAGTAGCAGCTTCTCAAGCTGAAATGTTTTTGTTGCAGTGCATTAGCCCATCTCTATTATTGCACAGGCTTTTCCTTTTCCCCTCATCTGCTCTGGCTGTATCAGGAGGTATGAACTTTTTCAGGGAATCTTTAATCTTTTTCAGCATTTGGAGTGAACCTGAATAAACACTTGTTAGGGAAAAAAACTTACTGTGTTTCTTGGCTTGCTTGGTTTCTTGTTCTTCTGGCTGAGACCATCTCTTGCAGACACAGTATTACAACAGCAGTAGTGCAGCAATACACTTACAATGGCCTGGTGCATGTAAACATGATTGTTTGAAGGGGAAAGAATCATACTGACATGCTTTCCAACTCCTGATGTGGTCATTGCCTATCCCATGAGTGTGCTTTCCTTGTAGACATACTCACCCAGTGGTTTCCTGGAAAATAGAAGCTTAAAACCGATAAGCATTTTCTAACAACACTTAAAACTGTGGGATAATGAAAGTCAAATGCTTTAATTCATCAGTTCCCTTTTCAAGCAAAACCATTCAGCCAGAGAAAGAACAATAGATGACTCCCCCATGAGTTCATCGGCTGTAAATCCAGGGTGTAAAGTAAAACAAACACATCATAAAACTTCTGCCCAGTTTTTTTTCCCCACCTGTTCTTTAGACTATTCATCTCTTTTGAAAAGCTTATTAGTTCAATACTTTAGAATCATGGGCCATATCTGAGGAGCTAGTATGATATGCTCACAGAGGGCACTGAGGTCTCGATTTGAAGCAGGGATGGGAAATGTTGGCATCCTTGGTGAGGAATGAAGTGAGACAGAGTGCAGTAGGCTGGGGGGCCATGCATGGTTTGGGGATCATTGCCCAAGTTCAAAGCACTTATGCAGACACTTGCCTGTAATTATGTATTTAAACACAGACCCAAGGATCTTAAGTACATGCACAAACTTAAAACTCTGAGCCTGTCACTTAGACGTGTGCCTCTGTGCTTTGCTGAGCCAAAGCCTGCGCAGTGAGGTGGGTTTGGCAGGAGCATTGCTGGGACACAGACTCACTCTGACTGGGACCAGCAGGGCAGAGCTGGAGTCTTTTGTAGAAACTCGGCTACCACTCTCAGAGTCTGTAGAAGCTGCAGTCTCCAATTAACATCTTTAATCTTATTATCTCAAGCCTTTTATCTTCACATTTTCTTGTCTGTTTGTTTGTTTTCTTAAAATTTGTTTACATATACTGAACTGAAAGTTTTTCTGGAAATGCTGGTATGGCTTTTAACTGCAAGAATGATTCACTGAGAATAATTAATTCAAAGATCTTGGCATCTCTTTTCCTTGTAAAAAAGGTGGTGGATATTCTGTGATTTTCTTGAAAGATTTTTCCCCCTGAATGTGCATGTTTACACTCACACCCACACAGGCTCACACACATTTGCAAATGCAGACACTTCCCTCTTCTTTTGGAGCTTTTAAGTTCTGGAGCAGCACATCTGACCTGTACAATTAACCCTTTCTGCTGTGTATCTAATTTATTTATGTCTAAAAGCAAGACAGAGCTTTTGAGATTGGTGGGGCTCATCCTATAGGTTTTTGTCCACACCTTAAACCTCCTGAGCTTCCTGCACTGAGCAGGCACATGCAAACAGCAAGAAAGATCTGTGCCCCATGCTAACTCCTGCAGGAGTACTAACTTCAGGCTCCATCTGGGAGGCTACTGGTTGGCCTGGGTCAAACCAGGCATTTTTCTAAGGAATTAAACAGCACTGATTGGCTCCCAGTGCTCAGGATTGTTCCCCAGTGTTGTTTAATTTATTAAATATTGCTGCTGATAAAAAGGTTATAGCTTGCTCTCATTTTACCATCTATTAGAAGCAAAAGGAGTGAGTTCTACCTCAGCCTTTGTAAGCCCTCAGGAGTATTCTTAGGCAGTAAATTAAGCCTGGACCTTGCAAGTCTGGAAAACAAGCTCATACAGAGCATAAGGGGTAGGATTTGCCCACTGGAGCCATAAATGAATTCTCTCATGAAACTTGGAGTGGCTCCTCACTGTAAACATCAGCAATACTTGAACTATTTGCTTATTAGAGCTCACAATTCCATTTGAAATTTAGGCACCTAAAGAAAAAAACAAGGTGCTAAACACCTTTGAAGAGTAAGATCTTATTTTTTCCCTTGTTCTGAAAAAAGGGCACTTATGCAATGCCAGAATTCCTGTAGCTTAGTACTTTCCACTGTTATTTCAGAAGTTAAAAGCTATGATGGTGCTTTTTAATCACCATCACAGCATGACAAAAATCCTACTTACTTTGCAGTGATGGTTATATCATTGCAATGCTGACAGTTCCCTTGGGACCTGTGCAAGGTAACAAGAAGGCTGGAGGTGAGCTGGGTTCAGCCAAATAAACACAAGGAGCCCACAGCAGAATACAGAGTCACTCTGTAATTATACTCCTGTTTTTTCTGCCTTGTCTATAAAGCAGAGTCACTGGAGTAGAACTTTTAAAAATTCAGGGAGGACCAAGATTATTATAACTAACTATAACAACTCTTGTCTCTTTGAGGGCATTTATTCAAATGTCTCCAAGCCCTTGCTCTTCACAAAGAAAGATAAATGTAATTATCACAGTTCTAAAGTGGGGAAAGATGAGGCTTAATTAACTACTCATGGATATACAGCAAATGAGTAGCTGAGATGGGAACAGAAACCAGTTTTCCTGACTTCCACTGGCACCTGAATCCTGGTGCCATCTCTGTGAGTGGATACGCAAGACAAAAGTACCAATAGGTCAAATCCAAGACCACAGATGATCCCATGTCTAGCTGAAGTGTCTCTGGGACACACCTATTGCCTATGGTCTGGCATTTAGTGAACACAGCCTGGCATGAGGAACCTGCAGGTTTTATTTGTGAGAGACCAGTTTGATTGTCATAGTTTTGTCCTTCCAATAATCCTAAAGTTTACTTGTGGGAAAGAGTTGCTTGCTGAGGTAACTCATCACCCACCTGGCTGCTCTCTGTTGCTCCACCACTCCAGCTGTGCTAACCTGGGACTCCTGGCTTTATCCAAGTCAGGAAAGTCAATGGTTTAGGGTGCAGCCACAGTGATACACACCCTACACCATCCACTGAGGGTTCTTGCTTTCCAACCTCTGTCACTTTTGTTCCAATGGCAGGAATGTTCATGCAGGCTCAGACAGGACCTGTGGCCACTGAGCCACGCACTGGGAGACTCCTTGTTCCAGAAAACTGAGCCACATGCCTGGAAGAAGAGGCTGTACTAGGAGGTGCAGAGATGAGATAAGCCAGGCACTGATTCCTCAAAGGCAGTATTTAGCCGTTGTTTTCCCAAAAGGCTGATGACAGAGAAGGATAGCTTTAAAGTGTTCTGCTCTGAATAAACAGTGCCAATGCAGAGGCAGGGATCTCTCTTTCACCCCTCTTGCTGACTTTGGGGCAGGAATATTCAAACTCTCTTTTCCCTCAATGCCTACATAGCCTAGGTGCTGTGTTTTCCTTAGGGCACCACCAGCAGTCGTAACAGCTCCAGAAGTGAAGGTGCTCACGGCATCTCCACAGGCCCTCCAGAGGTTTATCCACCTGTTTGTCTTAGTTTGGTTTTTTTTTTCCCTATGGTTGTGATAGAAGTTGTCCCAGCAAATGAGGAGAATTTGTTGCTACACAACTGAGATCACTTTCCTGTTTGGGTCAAAATGTAACCTTGAGCTTTCAGACTCCCCTTGCTGTGGCTTCCTGAGCACACTGGTATGTGTCTGCAGCCATTTATCCAACTCCAGGAGGCAAATCAAGTTAAAATGCCCACAACAAGATTTTTCTGGCTTTTCCTCATGATTTGTAGCAGTGAGACTTTCAAGACAAGAAGATATTTCTACTCCAGGCTGAAATAACAGGCTTTAGCACAGCCAGCAGGTGTCTTGCTGCTCACAGCATGGGCAATACCTGCTTTTGCTGAGAGTGGAAGTAGGTACAACTGTAGCAAAGGGTGACTTTGATGGCAGAGGGAAACCTGGAAATAGGAATCATGGCTTTTACTTCCAGCCACAATCAGAAGACCTATTTAGAATTTGCTCAGCTTCCTAAGGACAGTGTTATTTTTATCCCACTAAAGCTTAAGGGTGAGCAAAGAAAGATTTGAAGGCTTGCTGTCTTAACTAGGTTGAGTCAAAGTGATCACTGACCACTGGATGCTACATACGAATGTATGCATGTACATGTATGTATCTTCTATTGAAGGTTCTTCAGTGTGACTTTATGTTCGGGGCTTTCAGGTCAGATGGCACTTAGAGATACTTGAGTGCTTGAAGACAGAAGTGGAGACTCTGACTAAGTGTTCTGGTGGCAGCCTGATCCATGACCCAGCTACTTTCTTCCAAGGAGAGATTTCAATATAGATGTCATTAAAGTGCTTTTTTGTGAGAAACAACCTGAAGACTGGAGGGAGGGAGGGAGGGAGGAGGGAGGGAGAGAGGAGCAGCAGCAGCCATCACCTGAAGGTGCTGTGGGTGGAGATGCTGCTGCAGCTCTCCTGCATCCCCTTCCACTGTGCAGATGCCAACAGCTGTAAGAGAAGCCCTGAATGTAACTCAGGTTTTGCTGTCATTGCTGATTCCAGAAGCTATTCTGGAATGCCACCTGCTGGCATTTTTCCTATTAACTACCCTAGAGATGAACTGTTGTGTGGTCACATCCCAAGCCTGGAAACAAAGAGACAAACCTGACCTTTTCAGACCTTTTCAGTGAATGTTCTTCTTGTTTTTTTGGAGAGAGGTTGCCCTGAGGCCTTGTGAAAAGTCCAATTATGTAAGGGGGTGACTTGTTATGTGGGGTCAGGAAAGGGGATGCCGATGCCAAAAGAAGCAAAGAGAATGGATGCGGGTGAAAGAAACAAGGAAAAAAAGTAAAACAAGCAAGAAAAAAGTCTGCAGGCACTAGTGAGGGATAAACGAGGTCTTCCCTACCACAGCTCTGGCTGTGGGCATTTTAAACCCATCACACACCAGTTTAGATGGCCCTTTAAAAGGAGCATTTAAGCCCATGATTTTTCTTTTTCCATCAAAGTTTATATGGCACTGATTTAAAAAAAAAAACCACATCTTTTTAGTTTTTAGCTGAAACACTTTAAATTGGAAAGGAAGAGGAGGCACAGCTTCTGACTGCTCTGCCTTCTGGCACCAACACCAAAATCTGCAGCGCTGATGTTTATAATTCCTGACAGCCCCGACAGCCAGACCAAAGCACAGAACAAAGGCCCATAGTGGTCAGACACCCTCATTCCCACAGCAGGCAGAGCTCTGCATGCTGCTGCTGCATGCAATGGGAATGAACCTCCCAGCTGCCATTCTCCTCACGGAGACACTGTCCTGCTGCTCCTCCAGCTTCCTGGCTGTGACCTGCTGCAGCTTTGAGATTCCAGTGAAAAAACCCCAACAAACTCCCAAAGCACCCAGAGGGTCCCAACTGCTCTGAGCAGCCTCAGTGGGACCTCCACCTGACCCTCTACCCAGCAGCTTTATTTGAGCCCAGCCCCAGGCTGCCTCACAGGTGTGTTGGTCCCTGGTTTTGCTGTCTTGATGGGTCCTTGAGGGCATGTCTTGTAGCTTGTTTGCAGCTCCCTTCAATGACTGCACCCCCAGGTGACCCCTGGGCTTGGGCCACCTCTTTGCTGTGTCTGGGGCTGTTGATGGAAGCTGCTACCAGCACCCAGCTCTGCTCAGGGACTGTGCTGTGGGTGAGAGCACTGATTGTGCAGGGTCTCCTTGTCCCCCTATGTGGGACAATGCTGCTCCCTGACGTAGATAAATGCTTCTGATACTCTTCTGTTTCTTGTCCCTTAGGTAACTATCTCCTCCAGGGTTTTTTCAACAGAAGATCCTCCCATTACATTTATATATACATACATATAGTCCTCTTCCGTTCTCAGGATGGTCTCACAAATTTTCTTCTTGTAAGTACTGTGAAATGGTTTCTCTGAAACATCTCTGCAAACTGAGCTGAATGATGGTGAAACCTTGCTGTCTGGGACTGCCATGAATGAGTAGTTTTGAGCAACAACCTCTAGCCTCATCCAAGACACAAAGATCCTTAGACAGTCTAGTTGGGAGGCCTTGGCTTAGCACGCATCCTTCTTGAATGGTCTGAGCTCTTTTCCAAGCTTTTATTTTAAGAGACCCATGAATTTCTGGGCATAAGTCTGATTCTCACTTATGGTTGGCTGGACAGAAATGTAACTGAACAGGACTGTTCTGCTGCTGTGCATCCAATGGCCTGAGTAAACCATCCATACCTGCAGAGATCCTGCTGCTCATGGTCAGGTAGGAGAGGCTGCTGGGACTTTGAGGGGTTTTGTTTGGTTTTACATATTTATTTCCTTTTACGTTGGATGTAGAAGTTGATGTATATAAGATTTATCTGGCATGTGGAGCAGCCTTTGGAAGCAGACCTTCTTCAGAATGGTGCACATAGGGTGTAAGCACAGCATAATGGCTTTAATATTAGGAGTCTTATGAAGTGATCATGATGTCTCTTCCCTAGTAAAGCTGAAATTCTCTTCTTTCAGACACTTTCACTTTTTGTTGTATGGCATGTTGCAAAAAAAAAGCTTTCAGTGCTGTGCAAGGGCTCTCCTTTCAGGTGAACACTGCCAAGTGAAAGATGTGTTCCTGCAGAACACTCACATGCCTTGAGAGCACATCTCTGGCTCAGCGGCTTTCTCTGATTGGGAAAGTGCTCTTTTCCTGGGGAGTAATATAAGAGGAGATTTATAGCCTCTATTGATATAATGTGATCCAGCCGTGACAGTCCTTTCATTGTAATGAATGATGGATCTTGTTGTTATTACTCTGTTTTACTGATGTAACAGGTAGGTTTGATCTACACTTGCCACAAAGGATGAACATGTTAGGAAGGATAACACTGGAGTTGTTATGGTTCAAACTTACTTAAGAAAAACCGCCCTGTGTGTAAGGTGTGGACTGTCTTATGTTGGTGGAAAAAGGCCAAAACAAAACCCCCAAACCTTTGCTGTTTGAGTTTGCTCTTTTCAGTGTGTATTTCCTAATTTTTGAAAGTGAAATTCCTGGTGAGTTCTGTGTGGAAGTACCTGTGCTCAGAGCAAGTCTTTTAGCAATTGGCACGAGCCCTGGTTCTCCTTGATTCCCATCAGGTAAGTTTTTCAAAGTGGGTCTTACATCTGCTGGTGTTTTAACATAGGAGCTTTACAGGGCCATGTGGCAGACTGACAGATTATGTAGCCTATAAATAACCTCTTTTGCAGTAATAACCACTCAGTATCTTTAAAAAAAAATACACTTGGTGAGAATGATCCTGTGTTTATCTGTAGGACCTGACTGGGTCACTTCTACAAACTTTCAAACAAAATGAGTCATGATATGCCTCAACTTGTGTCTGAGCTTCTAAAGCTGATGAGAGAGGGGTGGGGACTGACTGGCCAGTCATCTGTGTCTTGCATGGCCCACTTTTATGTGCCAGTAAGGTGCCTTAGTCTGTGAGACTGGCAAAGCCCTGTGCTGATGGCACTTCCACACATTTGGAAGCTCTAATGCAGGAGAAAAGGATGTTGTCCTATTACCGGGAGAGCTGATAGTTCAGCTGGCTTCCTGGGCATGACAGCAAACTCACAGTGATGGCACTACTGAGGATTTGTGGATTCTGACTGTAGACAAGCCTCAACAGAATAACCAGATTAAAACTGCTAACACCATAAGTTTCGGTTAAAAATTAATTAGTAGGAGGGAGGGAAGGGCGGACACTGCTTTGATGATTGAATTGCAAAAAGTAGCACCGTGATAACCCTGAAGGGTGTTTGGGCTAAGACAACATAAGGTTTTGGTGTTCGGTGGAAAATACGTTAAGAGGCACCTCTCCAATCTACACAGGCTTTGGACTCTTACTGGCTTTTTCTGACACTTGTGGGAGCTCAGTCCTCATCAATGTGCTGCTAATTGTTTTTGAAAGAGGTGACTGATAATGCTTCTGACCTTTCTGGTTGCTGCTGATGTTCTGAGGTTTAGATTGGATATCAGGAAACATTTCTTCACTGAAAGCATTGTCCAGCCCTGGCATAGCCTGCCCAGAGAAGTGGTGGAGTCACCATCCCTGGAAGTAATTAAAAGATGTGTAGATGTGACACTTGGAGACATGGTTTAGTGCTGAGTTCACATTTGGACTTGATGATCTTAGCGGTCTTTTCCAGCCTAAACAATTTTATAGTTCTACTTTGCCCTAGGAATGTATTCTAGTCCCTCCAAAGAGCAAGCCAAAGGACAAGATAAGGTATCTCAGGTCCAAAACACAGGTTAGCTCAAATCACCAGCTGCAGTGGGGATGCACTGGGGGTAGGTCCTCATCTGCATCTGTAGGAGCAGGCAGGCCTCCAGTGGTGGGTGGCAGGGCCTGGGAACATTTGTGTGTTGAAAAAGGCTTCTGCGAGAAATTGCATCTCACCTTCTTGAGTTGTAAAGCCCTTGTGTTCAGCTGGCTTTCCATGGACACACCTGGTCTCCAGCTTGAAGGAATAAAAACACTTACTGCATGACTCTGGGGAGGCTGCAAAGTGAGGATCTGGATATATGGGTGTGCATGCACACATCTTCAATAATGCGCATTTACTGTAGGCAAAAATTACGCCATTGTTTGCAGCTCTGGATTCCTTATTCTTTCTGCTAGAGCTCTCTTTTTTCTCTTCTGACTTCACCAAAGTTTCCTCTTCGGCTGCAGTTTTCCATTGTTGCTGCAATTTTCCATTGTTTCTTTCTTGCCTCAGGCTTAGTTTGTTTCTGCAAAGTCACAGTAGGAAAGGTCTTGATGGTTTCGACTAAGTTTAGAAGGGAACTGATGTTTTGTCTTAAATTTCTCTCTGAAATAATTTTTTTAATTATTTGAACAATCCCACATTCTGAAAGGCAGCCTGGAAATTTGGAAGATGAACATGGAGTAAAGGGTGTGCTTTTTTGCCTTCAGGAAGTAGCCAAATGATTCTGTTGAGTTACAGGTCTGAAAATACATTTGCATATCCTTGTGGGAGAGGAGGGAGTAGACATTGGCAGAAACTAGCCTTTGGAAGTGATATTTCCTCTAAGGGAGAGGGAAGCAATTGTGTGGAATACTGAGAATGAGACAGGTGAGGAGATGGAGCATGGATGAGGGATGTGGGAAGGAGGGTGGATGAAGCTTGTGTGGTAACATATAAACAAGAGAATCACTTAAAGGGACTGCTGCCTAAAATTTGCCACAATGCACAGACAGTTTCAACCCCTGCATTTCTGTATGGCCAGCCCAAAGCTGTGTAATTTGTTGCCAAGGTTGTTCCCTGCTCTGGTTCACAGGAATTTGACAGCTCCCAAATTGTGCCAGGATCTCACATGGTTAAGACCTGCCTGATGTGGAGGTTTTTAGCAGAAACAAAAACACTGATGTGAATGGAAACGCCTGACTGAAGACAACAGAAAAACATCAGATGAAGGGTTAAAGGAGTGGCATGTATTAATTGCTACAGAACCACCCCATGTGTTTCACGCAAATAAATAACCAGAGGACAAAATCCAAACTGGGGCCTTAGAGATAGGGTGACAAGATGATGACCCACAGTACAGAAACTGTGAAATGCCCAGAAAAGGGTAACAAAAGACTCCGTTTTGCCCAAAACTCTTCAAGGGTGAGACACAAGATGATCATATCCACTGCTGAAGGGTATAAAAGATGCATACAAAAATAAAGAGCCCAACCCAGAGATGCAGTGGAGTGGTGGTGTTACCCCATGTGCTTCCTGCTGTACTTGGCTGATCCTGAGCAGATTGATGCCTACAAGTCCTGTGCATGTGAGTATGTTGATGGGAGAATGGGAGAGGGTAGGACCAACTTACTGGAATCTTTTTAATAAAAAATCACCTTCAGTACCTCTAAGGTCTTGCAATGAGTTTTGTTCTGCTAATTTCCCACAATAATGAGACTAAATGTTCTAGTTCTGCTAATACTTCATGTAGGAGGTGATATATATCCATATGATGGCATTTTATATAAACCCCAGTTGCCTTTAAAAGATACCTAGATAATTAGATTGCAAAGTTGCTATGGTTAAGGATTATTCCTACTAAACTGAGGCACTCGGCTGCTGTGAATGGAAGTCATCTGTTTAGTCTTCATGCTGCCTCTTGTAGGAAAGCTGCTGCCATCCAAACGTTTCTCATTTTCTAAATGCTCAGCTTGAGAGATGCATTGAATGCTGCCAATTATAAGTGACACTACTGCATTGAAGCATATAAAGGGCCACAAAAAAAACACCATAAAGAAAATCAGGCCACCCAAGTTACCTCTCAAGCAGGCTTTCTGCATGAGAGGTTCTTGCTGACCTGGATGATGCAGCTATAAATGAAGGCAGCTCTCTGCTCCCACAGAAGTCAGAAAAACTTGTGCTCTGACCACCATCCAGGTGCTTTTCCTCCCTTCCTATCTGTCTCTGTTCCTGGCCACCCTGGTGGCCATGGGGGCTCTGCAAAACAGCCACCTGTACCCAGTGAGGGCTTAGAGACAGCTCCACTGCTGTCAATGCAAGGGGCTGGCTTTTGCTTTTATCATGGAATTGTGGGGAGAGAAACAATTAAATGTTTGTGAAGCATTTCAGGTAGACTGATGTGGTGTGGTATCCAGGAGAACAATATGTCTGTATTCTTAAAATCAATAAGGATAGAGAAGTGATGCTGAGCAAACAATGCTGAATGAATGCTCTTGGTTTTATCATTCCTTCAGTGGTGAAGGAGGGCATGGGAGAGTCCTGTGAGCAGCAGTAATGCCATGGGATTGAATTAAATAACCTTTATGCAATTAAGAAGTTTATAAATTGAAGATATCCAGCCATATAAATGTGTCTTTGTTCATTGCTGCTCAGTTGTGCTGTTTTCCTCCTCTCTTCACAGCCATCCTGTTTGAAGGGGTGGGTTGTGCAGGTGAGTTTCTGGTTCCTTGTGCCTTCCTGCAGCCATGCTCCTGATCTGACGCTGTGGATGCTGTCTGCCAGACACTGGACACTGCTGCAGGCAGACTCTTGGGCTGCCTTTGAAGAAGGCAAACTTGCCAGTCCTAAACCAGTAAGTGAGAACATCTGGGGATAATTTTTTTTTTATTACTTCTTAGAAGTTCAGTTTAGAGTCAGAAGTGCATTGTCTTTTACCCTCTTACTCTCACAAGAGTTGGCAGGACTGAGTTTGAATTACTTAAATGTTTACAGTAATGTCCTTAATCTAGAGTTCAATGAAAAGATTTGGAGATTGGTAAATGATTTTTAGCATAACAGCTTAAAGTCTAGTTGAAAATACAAGGGTACTGACTCGCTTACTCTTGCTCTCTCAAACCTAGGCATATTTCCCTGCTGCCAAAGGGTGGATCTGTTCTGTTCTCCAACAATAGAAAGCAGATGATTTTCCTTCTTAAAAATACCCAAAGGGGATTGCTAACATAGATCCTCTTCACTGTGTGCCCATCCTAATGTGCACAGCCAAATCCCATCCCTTCTAGCAGCAAGGAAAGCAAATCCCTGGCATTGAAGGCACCCAGATTAACCCACTGCAGGATTAGGATGCTTGAGCTGTTGTTAGAAGATTAGTATATTTGGTTGTCAACACTCACTGAACTTGGCCTGAAAATTATTTCCAACAAGGTCACTGACTCCTGGGTGCCAGTTTGCCCAGCACATTGGGAAAGCCTGGATTTAAAGCAAGTGGCTATAAGGATTAAACTGGAGCACTGAGTGTGCACAGTATCTTTAGGATTTAAACTTGTCATCACTGCTGGTGGGGACAAAAGGCTCTGGCAGACTGATTGTAATTGCTGAGCTCCTGCCTTGCTGGGGAGGTGTTTCTGGGGCTTTGCTTTCTGGAGTTTCCTGCTGATGACAGTATGTGCCATTAGGTGGGTGAGCTGCCCACAGATGAACTTGCCTCAGTTCCTGCACAGTGCAAAATGAGTTTATTTTGAGGACAGGGCCTCCACAGGGGCACCTCTAGGTAGAAGGCAATTGGCTTCCACTTTCTGTTCTGGGACTCAAACTGTCTGTGCTCATAATGTTTTATTTCAGCTACTAGCAGCAGGATTCACATTGGGGATTTTTTTTTTAAATATAGGATCTTCCTCTTGTCAGCAGGGCATTAATACTCGCACAAAGTCTGCTCATGCTAGCTCATCACCTTGTAAATGTGTACATGGCTTTCCAGTGCATGGGGGAGTGACAGTGGAGCTGTGGTCCTGGTGCAACCAGTCCTCCTCTGGTGTGTGAGCTGGGGTCTGAGGTGCCCTGATGCTGGTGGAGCATGTTGTGGTGCTGCAGGGAGTGTGCATGGGGAGAATGGGCATGGCAGATTGCTCCTTCTTGAAAAGCAGCTTTTTTCCTATTCATTTTCTACCTGTGTTATAACAAATGAAGATTCTAAAGAGTCTAAAGAAAACCTTTTAAGATTTTTGGTAACACAGGAGGAGCCTGTATTTTCCTCTGTGGAAAACTGCCCTCATGGTAAAATAACTTTTAGCTTTTTCTCTATCATAAGCCAGTTAAATACAAACTTATATTTGATTCAAAGTGACTTGTCTTGAAAAGTACTGACCACTGTCTGTGTCATGGAATTGGTTCCAGTGATTTCATTCAGCAGCATATCTGGATTTCAAGACACATCCTCTTGTAAACATGGATTGTATCATGCTTCTCTTTGTGCATACAAACATTAGCAGCCATTTCTTGTCTGAAATTAATATAACTGCATTTGCCACTCCTCTGACAATATAATTTTATTTCCTCAACAGGGCAGCAAAGATTCAAACTCATGTCAAAGACATAAGCTTAAAAGTTCTTTCAGAGAAGATATGCTATAGAAAGATAGGGACTTTCCATAAAAGCTTCCTCTGAGTTTAACTCTAGCATCTTAAAGCTATAGCTGCCCTGAGCATTCCCACTTTTGGGAATGCTGTGCAGCCTAGTGAAGCAAGAGACATTCAATTTTAATAACTTTATAAGCACTAAGTACATTGCTCTGTACTTTACAAATATACTTGAGGGGATTTTTGTAGAGCTGCATGATAAAATTATTTTGAATATTTTATCCAATGCCTGTGTTGTGATTTATTCTGGAAAAAAACAAAACCTTCTGAAATGCAGAATGTGGGCTTAAAGTGTCTGGATTACTGAGTGTGGCCAGAGAACAAGGCCACCATTGTGGTGGCATTGCTTCCAGTTGTCTCACTGCAACAAGAGATGCATTATGGTATAACCAGCAAGAACATGGGACAGCAAGGTGTGTGTGTGTGGTTTGGTTCTTCCACTTGTACAATGTTTCCTGCATGCAGAACTTTCCCTAGATTTAGATCAGCATGGACTTGGCTGACCAGCTGTGTCTAACAGGCACGTGGATGATAAAGTGTACTGTACTCAGTGAAGAATTTCAGGCCAGACATTTGTTGGATGAAAACGTAATGTCTGACATCATCCTGAGGTTATTTGGACTATCTGATGAGTAAAGTGGATAGATATAAGAGGGCCACAAATAAGACAAGGTCCAGTGTGGAAAAAGGTGCATTGTAGATTTTAATCTACTAGGAGGAGAGGCCTTACAGTGTTTGTAATGGCTCTGCTTGTATTGCAGCCCATGCTTGCTACAACAAGTGCTTATAAACTTGTGACTTGAAGGCAGTTTCTAGGACATGGGCAGAGTCAGTGTGTACATGTCTGGGAGATTCACAAAGTGAGAAAAGGACAGTAAATTGCCAATGCCACCATGCTGTGAGCTCAGGCCTTTGTTGTCATGAAGGAACATGCTATGCACAAGCAGCTCAAGCAGCTCTTGTTATTGGTCCATGTGTAGAGCACAACATGCTGTCTGGCTAATAAGAAATAACCATACTTAAACCACTGTTTTCCACATCAGAATACCTCTGAAGGGTGGACCTCAGGATGCCTTCAAAGGGTGGACCTCACACCTACACTGATAAATAGACAGCAACAGTGCTGGCCGGATGCCCTGCACTTCCCACAGCTGGCAAATCCATGTTCCTATAGGCTTTCCACCCCCATCTTAATAGCCAGGGAACCTCCAGTGGGGCTTTGAGCCAGTCTCATGATGTAGTTTCCAATGGGTGAGGATAGGTGCTAGTTAACTCACTGCCTTTATATTTGACATGGGGCAGTTCCCAGCCAGACTGTCTGCTTGGTAAGCACTGTGGCTGCACAAGGTAAATAACATTTTGATGCTGAAGAATATTTTAAATTGACTATAATGGTTTAAATTTGAGAGGAAACAAGCAGAAATATAAAATGAGAGGAGTGGATGTGGTGAGACTGTGGTTCTGCAGCAGACAGAGATGCAGGCGGAGCCTGATCAGCTTGCATGGTTTATACTGCTTCTGTGGGATGGGCTTGCACTGGGGGGCAGGAGTCTTTTCTATATCAAAGAATAAAAATTTATTTGTGAACCAATATCCATCTGGGGCTATAGGAAGATCCGTAGCTGCTCACAGGATCCAGACTATGGATCTATGTTGTTTCTGGTTAGACTGGATCTTAGACGTCTTTTCCAACCTAAACTTTTTTGTGGTTTTGTGTATTGCCTCTGTGTCTTCATCCCTAAAAATGTTTAAGGCCAGGCTGGATGGGGCTTTGAGTAACCTGGTCTAGTGGAAGGTGTCCCTACCCATGGTAGGGGAGTTGTTGGAGCCACATGATCTTTCAGGTCCCTTCCAATTCAAACCATTTTTATCTCCATCTACCCCAAACCCCAAATCCACTCTGTTTCTCCAGCACCCCCTGCCAGCATCTCCCACTCAGGAGCACTAAGATTTTGAGATGCAATATTTTGCATTAAGAGCTCAGTTTCCCTCCTTCTGGCAGGGATGGGGAAGGATAAAGCAGGCAAGAGCCCAGAGCATGCACTCATTAGCTTCTGTCTGCCAACAAGTTGGGAACATGCAATGTTATACGAAATGTCTGGCTGTTACAAAAGGCTTTGGTTAAGTAATCACATTTCTCTTGCATAAGTGCTTGTTTTTGGGAGGCTTTAGCCAATTGGAGGCTGCAGCAGCACAAAGACAGAAAGCATGTCTAACTGCTGTGATTTTTTATTTTTCTTTTAATAATAAGTGATTATTAATCTGCTGAGAGTTGTATGAAATCTCTTTCGATAAGGTTAGGAGGCGGAGACTCCCCAGTGCTGCTTGTAGCTGAACCACAGCTGTAAAACGCTGCCATAAAGCCTGTGTGGATCCCTGTGAGTAATATTTCTGATTCTTCTAATGGGTGTTTGTAACCAGAGGCTGCAGGCAGGAAATGTTGCAGACATTTATTGCAAGCAGTAAGTTATAGGGAGGCAGGAGGTGAGAGACAGTAGTGAAACTATTGACCTGTTTAATAAGGCTTTCCTCCTAGACTTCCGTAAGCAAACATGGGTTTCTCTGAAGCTGTGCAATCAAGGTTTTTCCAAATATGCTAACGAAAAAGAAATGTGATGCTGAAGTCAACCACAGGACTATGGGAGGACAAAGACTTGGCCTGACAGGGAGATCACAGAACCATCTAGTCCTGTGTACTGGTTTGGAGCGGCTAAATGTCCTATTCTTGTATTGTTTCCTTGATCATTGACAAGTGTAAAGGGATATTTTTCTCCCACGTTTTCATGGCTTTCAGAAGTCTATATGTCAGTTATTTCCTGAGCCAGAAGCGATATCTCTAATAGTACAAATGGATTTTTCTTTACAGAATTTGCTAATCCAGTGTATCTGTTGAAGACAACATGATGTTCTGCGATTTGACTGACATAAATCTAGTTGGGATTTCATATCTTGCATTCTTCCACATAGGATTTTAATTCTTATTTTTTAAAAGCATGGTTTTTCTGTTAAGATTGAACTGAAAAGGAAAAAACATGTATGGATCTGAAGAAAACATAATTTCCCTTCCCACTTCCTTGTGACGTGTCTGGATGCAGCACGTTCTGTGAACAAAGCCTGGAACAATAAAACAATCCACTGAAGTGGGAACTGGAATTTATTGTTCAAGACTGAGCAATGTGAAACAACTCAGTTGTTACTCCTGCCAGCCCTGAAAAGCATTGAAGTGCCACTGTATAGAGAAAGCAGCTCAAGTGCTGAGCTGTGAGAAGAAATAAAGCTGTTGCCATTAGTTGGGTGCATGTGTGCTTACTCTTAGAGGTGGCACTGAACTTTTCCAGGATAGAATAAATGCTAGACTAATGGAAATCACTTGGGAAGGCTCAAGTCACTACTTACTAACCTTGAAAAATTGTAGAATGTGGATTTTATAGTCTATAAAGTTCTTGAGACGTACTAAAGCATTTAAAGCTTATTTGCAGCCAGTAGATGAGGAGGTAATACCACCATGAAAGGAAGTTAATTTGTCAGAGTTATAGGATTAGAGAGGTAAATGTGAGAAGTTCTGTTGAACTAAAAGGCACTTGGCTCCAAAGTGAAGATTTCAACATTTTCGCATTTGCTTCCTAGCGTGGGCAAAATTGATAAGCCTGTTTGCCTCAGTAAAACTGCAACACTGATGCCAGATAAGCTAATTTTGTGGGCTAATTTACGCCTTTGTGAAAACCTTAGGCAAACCTAAGGTATGGCTTTTGCACCATGCCAGTAAGGAATGGAGGGTGGCAGAGCAGGTGGCTCTCCCAAAGCTTCTCATTTCCGTTCTGCAATCTCACAATGTCTCTTCAAATGGAGATGCTCCTAGCCCATGCAAGGCCTCTTTAGTTCTAATCAAAACTCCACAAATAAAAGCTGGCAGTTAAAATTTGTGAATTTACAATGGTATTTCTAAAACAGTTTCTGGGATGTGGAACAAATCCAGGCATCCTTTAGGATAAGCCAACAATATCTCTAATGTGTTTCAGAGCAAGATGGATGCCCTACATAAGCTGAAGATTTTGGTGATGTTTCTGTCTCTGGCTACTTTCACGGCCATGGTGATAATGAATGCTGGAAATGCCACTGGAACTTTCAAAGGTAATGCAAGCAAATTTTCTTTTTTCAGAGATGGGTTTCATGCTTTATATCATGCAAGGTGGCTTAGATGGGATAGATGTGTTTGCTACCTCATCAACTCTCCAAATACACCTTGTTTTGTGAAAGGTGGAAGTAGCTGGTGCATTTTCCAGGTGTTACAGCCAGATGCCTGAACCCTATCCAGTCCCTTGAAATCCAAGTAAATGTCCCCACTGAACGTGGATCAAGTGGTGGTTGAAAGGCAGCCTTTGCATACCCTAGTATCCCTGGTGGAAGATGTTCAGGCCGCTGCTGTGGGTTTGTAGACGACAGTGGTGCTGCGTTTGAACACTACCCAGCTGAATCTGCCAGGAACTGCCATCGTGCTGTCCTCTGGATTTCATACTCAGCTGGCTTTTCTGGTTCTAGTGTAAGAGGGAAGGTGCTTGGTGTTCCCAAAAAGGGATAGTGATCCCATAATGGATGTCTAAACCAACTGCAGCACGTGGTTGGTTTGCACCAGGGATGTGCTCTCATCATCCCTGAACCCACTGAGGTAGGGAGGAAGATTGAAGGCTGAGGTAAATCAGCAGTCTTTCCCCATCCTCTGGATGTAATAACACTTCTGCCTGCAATAACATTCACCACCACAGGTCTGTTCAGAACAAACCCAGGAAACATCTCGGCCAAGTACAGCACTGATTTCACACCAGCTGGCTGGACTTTCCTCATCTGGAATGTCATCTACGGCTGGCAGCTTGCCTGGCTTCTCTACGCCTTGTCAGGGATCTGTCGAAGGTATTTTCCCTATTTACTGTCAACAGTATAAATGGAAGGGACAGTGACTCTTCCCTTTTGGAGTAGCTCAGTCTCTTACCTCCCTTTCTGGGGTTTCTAGTAAGGACAAACCCGTTGCCATTTGTCTTGACTTGACATGTTAAAGGTCTGTGGCTGGAGCATCTCTTGTGTCCAGCATCCAAAGCTGGGAAGCAGTTTGGAGGTGTACATGAACTGCTCTAAGGTGTGGACAGGTCTCAAAGTGTGTAATCTCATCTGTGAGGCCTCATTTCCAGAGATTTGGGGAATCTGACAGATTTACCCAGAACCTGCACTTACCCACTGCTAGAGGCTGAGAATCCTCAGGGGCAAAATTAATGGATTACAGAGCTAATGCTTTGAGTTTACTTTCTGTTAGAGATCAAACAACCAGCACTGGGGAGTCCCTTGGTTTGTTTAACTGGATTTGAAACTTTTCCTGGGTCTGTGAGATCAATAATTGCCTGATAGGGAAAGCCACAGGTATTTCTGTATTGTATCAGAGAAGGACAGACAGGAGAAATAGTCTGATTTAAACGGAAATGTTTAAATCAAATGTAAAGTCCCTCTTAATATAAGGAAAATGAGGCCAGAAAGGTTTGTCTGGTCAATGCAGGAATTGTTTTCCTTTCTTCATGGCCACTTTCTCCTGGCAGGAATGAACTTGGATATGTCTTCAGAAAGCCAGACTTGCTGCCAACACCTTTTTATGTGGCGTGGTGTCTGAATAATGGCCTCAATGTTGGATGGCTCTTTCTGTGGGACCGAGAGTGAGTTGCCTTTTGTTACAAATACTTCCCAACACTCTTGATGGGATCACCCCAGTACTTTTTGTTTCTCTATGTTTTTTTTTCCCTCTATGTGTGAACACTTAGTCACACCTGTAAAACTCTATACCAGGCTTTGAGAAAATTTAGTCTTCATAAAGGTTCGAGGGTTTTGCATTATGTTGTCATCTTGCCCATGAGACAGATTGGTCATTGACGTCTAAGATCTCCTCAAAGCTGCTGTTCTCCTACAGTTTTACCTCCACAGGTAAGACAGGAGCTGTGCCTCTCTTCATTAATGCAGTTAAGCTGCTTGCCTTGGATTGTTTCCATAGCGATGGTCACATTAAGGGCTTATGAGAGCACCACTGTCAAGAGGTGAAGAAATCACCTGCAGTGAGGAAAACAACTTCATGATTAACAGAGTAAAACAGCAACAACAATATGTCAAAATGAGGCCTACATGCAGTGATTACCTTTATTAAAGGCTGATCTACTTAAAGCCAGTAAAGGCCCAAAACTAAAGCTACAAATTAGGGCATTGTGACACCACAGAGAAAAATGTGATGTCTATTGTGTGTGCACATGTTCTTTGTCCTAGATACCTCCTTCCAGCCCTGGTGTTCCTGGCTGTCCTCTCTCTTGCCACATGTGCCTCCCTCTTTGTTTCCCACCGAGCCTTGAGCATCCATTCCTCGTGGTTTGTCAAGGGTCACAAAGCTGAGCTCTGGCTCATCCGCATTCTGGTAGGTGGCTTTTGAGAAGCTGTGCTGTGGGTAAATGGTAGAAAAACCCAACCTCTGTGCAGTGCTGGAAGTATCAAGAGTGTAAGATTCAGTGGCAGAACATAGCTAAGGAAAGATTTCTGCCCTGCACGGAAAAGTTCCTACCAACCCTTCTGAAAAGGCATCTACATCTCTTGGCACAAACTTAAGCTGGGAGTGGGCTCTGTTCTTTGCACTTCCTGAAACAGCAGCATAGCACATCACTGGGCTGGAATTCTGGAGCCCCTCGGGACCCCAAGGCTTCACCTTTTCTCCATGCTGAGGGACTTTTCCTGCAGCTAGGTCCAGAAGGCTGGCTTAACTGCACCGGGGCCTAGGGGTCACCAAAGACAGGTTACCCGTGTGTCACTCTTGTCCTCTTGCTGTGCTGCGTGGCAGGTCCAGAACGGGCTGGCACTGTACGTGACATGGACCAGCATCGCCACGCTGCTCAACTTCGCCGTCGTGCTGATCTACAAGTGGAACGTGCCCGATGAGAAAGCAACCACTGCTTCCCTGAGCATCCTGGCTCTCAGCCTGGTGGTGTGGTAAGCGACCCCATGGGCCCCCACCGAGCCTCAAAAACCCCTTTCACCTCTCGCTAATGGTGACCATCTGTTCCAGTTCACTCATTGCTTGTCCCTCTCCCAACACAGAGTACAAAACAAAGGCCTCTGTTATAATTCATGGCAGATGAGCTGGGAGTCTGGGCAGAGCTTTTCTTCCCTGACCTCAGCAATGCCAATGAGCACGTGTTGTAGGCCAGAAACATGCTTTTGTGACTTGCATGAGCCCAACCTGCCTTAAGTTTACAGGTGAGGGTGTGATACAGAAACCATATGAAACATGGCTTTATTTTTCCCCAAATATTACCTTAAATAAATGAATTATGAATTTTTTTAATATTAGTAAATGAAAACATTTGGTCTATTGTCCAAACTGGCCCCCCAAACCCCCTATTCTCTGTCTAATTCATTTCTTAGGGAATGGAAATAAAAGACAGAGAAAATTCTTACTTTGGTCACTCTTTTTCTTCACAGGTTTTATCTAGAAAACTACTTTCTTGACAAGTATGTCCGCTACAACCTCACAGTCTACCCAGTGGTCATAGCAGCTCTGACTGGCAGCGCGTGCAGGAACAGCTCATTTTCATCCCCACGGACCAATGATGTTTTTATAGGTGAATCTTTCTAACTCCTGTAAAAGAAGGCCAGTAAACACTTCACATCCTTCCTATGTATTGAGGGCAGAGAGACTTGCCACTTGAAAAGCGTTATTTGTTAAAAGCAGAACTAGGGACATATTTAAAGGTATTCATTTTGCTAAGGAAAGAGTAGAGCATAAATGAGGCCCATGAGCCTTGAGGCTGAATCCAAACCTTGTGTTGGCTCAAGTTCCCCTCCCAGTGCAATATGTTTGTCCTGCAGTTCTCCATCACCCATTTGCCTCCTCCAGCAGCTCCATCTGACGTAGGGCAGGCCAAAGGAAAAGCAGGGCTGGGATGAAGGCTGTGGACTTCTATTTGTCCTGTATTTTTGGGCATATAGGAGCAGTGCATAAGCTTCTGACCCACAGAGGGCTTCATAGTACAACCCCCTGCACATGCTCCTCTCCTGTGCAGAGCTCAGGCTAGCCTTAACAAGTTTTCCTGGGATTATCTGGTTGTTGCTAGACACTGTAGCAGAGTTGAGTGTAGTCATCCGTGGTAAAAGGGCTTAAGCTGTCCAAATTCTGTACAATCACAGTCTGGCAGAAGCTGTACCATTATGAGCAGTTTTGTGCTGGCATGAAAGGGACTGAGCTGTGTGAACTCTGAATCCTGCTCTAGCAGTTTGAGATGCCTATTCCCACCACGGGGTCAGCAGAAGGGAGCATGTTCCCACCCTTCAGCCTTCCCACTGTCTCATAGCAGTGGCTAAAGCTAAATTCTGGACTGGCATCACCACTGGAGCCACCCCAGTACAGTTCCCCTTGCTGTAAGGGCAGCTGGAGCCTGGTCATGTCTGAAAGCACCCAGCAGGACTTGGCAAAGCTTGTCTGCCACAGCCATGGGGGCACTGGAGGCTCATCTCCTGATGGTTGTGGCCACCAGGAGTGTGGAGGTGTGCGTGGTCTCTTGCAGGCAGCTCTATTCCTGCAGTAGGTACATTTCTACAAAACTTCTTTCTTAGTCGTTCAGCTCGTTTAGCTGGTAGGACGAGAATTTGCTTTTCCCAAACTAGTACACGTTTCTTTATATAGTTCAACTATTCTTGGAGTATTTTGTTAATGTAATGTATTTTAATTCCTGTGTCCAGGAAGCCTCCCCCTTTTAGACATGCCTTGACCTGGAAGCACTGGGCGAGTTTCACTGTATAGCAGTAAAACTCTGAGAGATACAGCTCTGGGGGTAATGGATCCTATACAGGCGACTGTGGTTTTTTTTCCTCTTTCCCTGAATACTCTCTGTTCTGGGAGCTAAAGTATGACAAGAGGCACTGTCTTTTTTTTATGCTCTAACAGGCTCCTGTGTTTTTTCCCCAGTTGTTCTGCTGGCACTGACGTGCTTGATCTTTGCTGTTCGGCTGGGACTAGTTGCATGGAGACACTGGAAGAGACCACTGGAAGCATCAGAATTCCGAGGTCCATCAGGCACAGTGGCCTGAGACCTCTGGCACATTGTGGCCGATACTTGAAAAGGAGAAAAAAGAGTTGGGCATCTGCTGGTCCTTCCTTCCTGTATCAGTTGCCTTGTGCTTTTCTCTCTTATTCTCCATTCCAAACGCAGACGTCTTGTGTCTGCAAACGCATCTTGCTCCCACATTCTCTCGGATCAGCTACTCAAAACCCTGTCTTGAATTCCATTGGTTTTACCCTGGAAAAGTTCAGGAAAAGGTCCTAAGCGGTCCTGTGTGCCTTTGTGATGCCTGGGCTGTGGCTCTCTTCTCCTGCTAGTGCAAGGAGGGCTGCCAACAGGCGCATAGCAGGCTTGCACACACAGTTGTTCTCGTTCTTTCCTTGGTAGCTCACTTTCTTTGAAGTGCAGATCCAAGTGAGCTGTCCCTGGGATTTCAGGGGAGCAGGGGAGGTCTGTCATTCCCTTGGCCATCGGTGCTGAGATCTCCTGCAGGCAGCCACGGCTCCTTTTCCTGCTTCTTTTCAGCATGACAGGAACTGATACTACAATTTGACATCTGCATGATGATTTGCAGCATCAGCTCTGATGTTTGATATTCAAGGGGGCAGGAGAAGTGACTGAAGATTTCTGACATAAATGTGTTGCCTTTCCCTGAGCTGTGCACAGCTTGGGCTGGCTTGCTGGGGGATGGTTTGTGGCTACTCTGGAAGCCAGCCTGATCTGGGGTAAAGCCTGATGCTTCAAAGGAAGCCTGTTTAAAAAAAAAAAAAGAAAAATTGAACCGGTAGAGCGAGTTCATCTTGGATCAGTGCTTTCTCATGTGGCTTCACCACTTCTGAGTTGGGATTAGGAAGCCTAAAACTGGATTGACTGAATTTTTGGAGCACTGCCTCTCCTTTCTGTGCCTAATCGAGAGTTGGTGGTGCCTCACAGGTGTCTGGAAAGTCTTTCTACAGGGCAGGTGCTTTCAGATGTTGAGCATCTTGCAGTACTATTAACAAAGCTAAATTCTAAAATAACACGTGCTATTGTTTACATTTAGCCAAAACCAAAAGCAGTGTAATGCAATTCTTCTCATCATTCTGGTGTGGTTTTATTAAATTTTCAAATAAATCAGCATATTCTACCACTCTGCCACTAGCTCTGTAAATCATCTAAAGCTGTCCTGGCTCCCACCTCACTCATGCCCAGGTTTCCAGAGTGACTCTGGACCCTTGCTGGGATCTCATGGATGTAGCTGCTTCCACTGATGACCAGCCTTAGAGGTGAAGAGTTGGAGGATGTAGATTGCTGGCTATAATTTAAACTCCTTTGTCCAGCACGCTGTTCATTAAGTTTCTATTTTATAAGCTCTGCCTCCCAAGAGCCCAGCTAATAAATTCCCAGCAGCCTCTCCATAAGCTGCCTTCTTTAATACAGTGGTATTAATTCCACTGGCATGGGGATTAAGGGGTCCAGGCAAGGTGAGAAGCTGCTGTGAGGTTGTGCAGCAGTTAATGCATGGGAAGGTTTTGCATCCTCCTGAGCACTGCAAACAGCTCCTGGACCAGGGCAGCTGCACTGCTTTTCCACAGGACATTAAAAATGCCTTCATGAGACTTCTTGGTGTCTGTACCTCCTATCTGTGCTGGCCAAATGACCAGAAACTATATCAAATAATGCAATTAATTTTCTGGGGAGAGTTGACAGGCCTTCTGCAGAGGGAAGTTCTGTCTCACAAACTCTTTGAGTTCCCTGAAGAGCTCAAAAAGCATAAGCAAGGGTGAACTGTCTCAGATTGCCACTGGCTTCTACAGAGGCACAAAGCTGTCACAAAAATCAAAGTCCTCCCACTGGCGATCAAAGCTGGGAAGCAGAGGGGGTGCTTCTCCAGGAAGGGAGGTTGCTGGTGCCATGTGTCATGGGCTGGATAACGTGGTCACTAAAAATTGAGGGATTGCTTCATGATGGACAGTTCTTTAGGATGCTAAAGGAGAGGGTAGACCGGGGAATTGCAAAAAGCTGTTATGGAACTGAAAGAGGACAGAAGTCATTGCAGGGATGTACCAAATGCTGCTGTGCTTCACCTTGTATGTGACATGCTCTAACCTGGCTCCTGCCACTTGGGCACAAGAGTTTGGGGCATTGGCAGCCCTTCCCACCCAGACATTCCCACACCTGGCAGCAGTAGAGGTAAACCATATATCAGGAATGCCAAGAAAGGAGTAAAACTTACAACACCCTCCTGCCTCTCTAAAGCTAGCTTGCACCCAAATCTTGAGGGCTTTGTGCAGCTCTGGTCCTTGCACTCCCAAGAGATTATTAAGGGTTTGGGAAGAGCAATGGCATCAGGGAGAGAGGTGCCTCTGTGCCCATCTGTGCTCCCCAGAGCAGGAGCGCAGCTCAGGAGAGGAGCAGTGTGAGCCTCTTCCCCATGGGCACCTTGATGTGGCACAGGGCTGGGTGCTGTTCTTCCCCTGCTCTCACCACTCCAAAACCAGCTGCAAGGAGAGACTCAAACGCCCTTTTCTGATGAGGAGCTGCAGCAGCACCCATTTAATCTCTGTAGACCTCCCTGTGAGAAAGCCCCTGATGACTGCCCTGAAATGATAATGCTGAGCTACCCCCAACTCTCATTTGGCCACCCACAAATAATTTCCTGGTCCCCAATACCCTCTCCAAGTCCTATTTCCCCACAGATGGTGCAGACAGAGGTTCCCACAGCTGTCCCAGCACACAAAGCTCCAGCCAACTTTGGGAAAAATGGCTTTTCTTGCATCTGCATCAGGAACAGGAGCCTAAAAGTAGCCCACCTGCCCCTTTTTCTTTCAGTGGGCAGGGGGAAAGCAGATGAAAAATAAATGTGACCCTTCCTCTTCCAGACTGGGGGATAAAGATAGCTTCAAGACTATTTTTAAAGGCTTTTTTTTCCTGAAATGCTTTATTTTGACTTGTCTTTCCAAAACCACCAGTACATGACTCTGCCCACTAAAGATTTTTCTTTTGGCAGAGCTGCATTTCAAAAAGCTGGAAGCCTGCCAACCTTTTAGCAAAAAAAAATCAGTCCAGCCTTTGTTTCCATGAGTGATTATGGGATTTGGGTGAATTTTACAGGATGTAAAATTTCTTGGAAAGCTGGTGGCCTTAAGAACCCAAGGCCTGAAGAATTAGTTCAGTTTGTGAAAAGGTGGTTCTGAAAAGGTTCATGTGCCTTGTAGCCCAGCCTGGGATGTGATCCAAGTCCCCTGGACCCATGGGGCTGGAAGATGGATGAGGCTGGCAAAGCCAGGCATGTCGAGGTTCCTGGGACATGAACATGGACTTTGCTTTCTGATACAGAAACTGGGTGCACACTTCTCATCCTCTGAGGAGTTTCCCTCTGTGGCTAAATGGGGAAATAGGGAAAAGCAGGGTGATCTGTGAAACACCACTGGGTAGACAAGTTCCGTGCTATGTCCAGGGATGCTCAGGGATGCTCCTTCCCCAGTCTGGGGTCAGCTCCTGCTCAGGCAGCCTCCATCTGAGGATGACCCATCAGTTTATCACAATCTTTCCATAGGGATGTATTGGCTGGGCTGGATATTTCTGAGGCTGCTAGACTGTTGTTTTCAGTAAAAGTTTCTGTGAAAATCCAATTCAAAAGAATGTTGTACGGGAGAAGTTGTGGAGCAATGGAAATATGCATTTGAACTGAAAAAGCAAATGCGTTAATTCAAAAGGAATTTTTTTTAAAAAAAATGAAGTTATAAGACCCTGAGTCAGGCTCTCATTAAAGTCCATGCAGCTTCCAGAGAAAACCATGCTTCATTTCATGTCTTAGGACTCAGCTGGCTCCTCTTCAGCCGTGGTGAGAGCTGATGGGAGGCTGGGATTGGGGCAGCTTCCCTTTGACACCTCCCACCAGCAGCAGCTTGCTCCAGGCTGCACTCCCCGGACCTCATCCTGTCCCCAGTCCCAGAACACTGCACCTCCTCGTGATGCTCTTGGTTAAAGAGCTCAGGCAGAGTCCAGGCAGGAGCGTCTCCTGCTGGGCTCCCTTCTCTTTATGTTATCCAGAGGAGACGTTGTGTTACAGTCTAATTTGTTCTTGGCTTAATTCTACGCTCAGGACTAATTACTTTATATTAAAGCATCTGTGAAAAGGAGTAATAAATAAATAAAGCTGAGCCTGCTGGAGAGATGTTACTCCATGATGCTAAGCACCAAAACAGAAAGCAGCACTGCTTTTCATCTGCAATTGAGAGCAAATTTGCAAACCCATCTCCTGGCTGCAGCCAGGGGCAAGGGGCTCAGCGGGACACAGGGACTGTTGCTGAGATATGGGCACAAGTGGCCACCGCCACCAGGAGGAAAACAGGGAAACAGGAAAACACTTCTCATGTCATCCTGTCAGAGGAGCACCAGCCCTGGAGGGGGAACACAAAGAAGGCTGGCTCGAAAGGTGGCACCCCAAGCACCCCAAGCCCTGCCCTCGCTGGCTGCGCCTCCATTTCCCTATCTGTGATGCAGAGATGAACAAGACAAACCTCTCTGTGGAGGACTGTGAAGAACTCCAGATAAAAGTGTGGAATACATATGAGGATGATTAAAGACAGCAGCGCCCTTTGCTATGCACACAGTCTAAACACGCTAGGCCATCCCAGGCTCTTTGAAAACTGTTAGATGTTTTCCAGCTAAGTATTTATTTTATCTGCTGGTACAGCCCCGTGTCGGGAGATCAGCTCGCTGCCTCTGTCAAAGGCATCTCAGCAGAGTTACGGGCTGGGGCAGGACATGCATGGGCTGAACATGTGGGAAAAAATGCTGGAGCAGCCCCAGAGCCTGACCCTGCTCCCGGCAGAGCTGGGACACTGCTCAGAACATGCATTGGCTGTGCGATAGCGCCACGGGCATTGCCTGCTGGAAAATTTGACTCAAACCCCTTGAATAGCCACACAAAGATGCTGTGTTTTCTCCCTCCTCTTTGAGAAGCAAGGGTTTTGAAGGTCTTTGGCCAAGAAGCTGGTAGAATGTAATGTTTAATCAATCGAGAAGGGATGTTGCCTGCTCAGGATGGGACTAATTAGGGAGTGCTGGAAGTGACAGTGACATTAGCTGGTAACTTGGTTTGTCTTAATACTGTTCCAGTAAAAAGATGAGCTTAACAAAAATGGGCATTACTGAAAAGTATTTAGCTTAAGTAAGTGGCCCATGACATATTTTTATCCAAGAGAGAAAAAAAATTTGTGTTTGTGCCTGTGGTTGCCATTGCTTCCCCTGGTGGCAATATGTATTTTGCCACCTATTTCACAGGAACAGAATAGAGGAATATTTTGCTGCGAAATGGTCTCAGAGCTGAGACAGGAGCACAGGGACTGAGCAAAGGCATCTGAGAGCTGTGTCAGACCTGCTTGGGAGCCAGAGTCTGCGTTTTCTGGTCCTAATGCTCCACCTTAAGCCTGTTAAAAGTTGCATGGACAAAACACCTGCAAGCTGTTGTTGTTTTGGGCTGTGGTCCAGGCCAAAAATGCAGCCTCCTGGGAGACCCACTGTGTTTCCCCTTGTTTAGGGGGTACCTTTCCCCCTGCAAATCTGTTTCTGCCCAGTCCTACTACCCTTGGCACGAGAAGGTTCTCTCCAGGTGTGGCAATACATTCGGTAAGAAAATCTCATCAGACAGAAGCTTATCACAGACGCCTTTAGAGCAGACCAGAAATCATGAGGAGACACCCACTGTGTGCCTGATAGCAGCAAGGGCAAAGCCCTGGCTTAGGACTGCACGTGTCCTCCATCACTGCAGGAGCAGGTGGAGGTGTTCCATGAGGCATTTTTGTCTGATGGCTCCTTGATACCCAGGACAGGCCCTACACACCAGTCATGCCAGGCACATCCTACCCTGATGCACCAAACCACTGTTCGGATGCTTCTGACATCTCCTTGGGCAGACACCACCCAATCTGCTTTGGGGCACTGTGTTTGTTTCTCTTTATGTTATCACTCCGTCAGGAACACCATCTCTACAACCTGGAGCTCACCTGACCAAAAGATGATAGGAAATGATGGACATATTGTCCATGTAACACTAGCCAGAGGAATGCATCCTAATCAAAACAGTAGGAAGAAAAGCTGCTGGTGTGGTTTAATAGGATGGATGGAAAACCAGGAAAAACACTGTTGTGGTTCCTCAGACAAGAACATCTTGTTCAGCCAAATGCAAAGGTGTTCCTTGAGGACACTCCTGCAGAGACAAGGAGACGGGGTGATGGCAGTGATGTTGGTGCCTGGCTGGGAAAATGTAAAGGAAGCATTTCAGAATTATCACAGCATTACCACAAAACATATGCAGGCAGGGTAGGAATGAGGTCAGGACTTCTGCAGCATCTGATCCTTTTCCCTTTTCTTCCAGCACTGGCACCTTGTGGAGGAGGGGAATGTGATGCTCCTGCACATACTCCAGGCTGAGGGCAGGGAGGATCTCTGCTGCTCTTTGGGAAATTTGGTCTCACAGCTGCTACCACACTGAGGTGTCCCCAGTGCTGGAGCTGCTCCAGCCTGTAGTGGCAGCAGGGACACTGATGTCAGGCAGCAGCTGCTGTCTGCTCCTGCTTCAGATCCAAACACTGCAGAGCCAGCCGTGGCTTCTTGTGGATTTCTTTGCTCTCTGCAGCAACTTTTTGAGTGCAGGATCAGTTGCACGTTATCAGCTCGTGCAGGGAGAAGCTGAAACAAAGCAAAAAGCCATCCCAAAAATGCCCATGATATTGGCCTTTGTGCTGCTGAGCTGTCCTGGTGACGTGGCTCAGATGCTGTGTCCATGTCCCTGTGTGCGATGCCAGTCCTGCTCACTACCCCATTCCCTGCCTGAAAACCTGTCCCTGGGGCTTCTCCCGAGGCTGCAAACCAGGCAGGGATGTTGATGTGTTACAAATGTGCACTCCTTAAGCAGTCAGGAATTTCAGCCTGGGCCCTGGGGTGTGTGCCCAAAGCGTTACTCCACAAAGCCTGCGCTAAAACCCAGCCAAGTTTTAATCTGCTCTCTGGATATTGAGGGCAACCTGCACGTAGGCATCCACTCATGGGTGCAGAGAGCTTGCTGCAGTCAGCTGAGATGATTTCAACTGGCATGAGGGTGCAGTGAGATGGGTTTTTTTTCAATATTAATGAACCCTTATATGTTTCATTCTGTTAAATGGGAGGAAGTGAGCAGCACGAGGTGTCCTGGGGCTGGCTTACACCAGCCCTCCTGCTACATGAAACTCAAGCTCTTGAGAGGTGGACTTTAGTCCTACCAGAAAGCTCCAGTGTTAAGTTTAAAAATGTTTTGCTCCCACCCACTTGGGGATTGCACATGTGTTGCTGGACGGGCAGGCAACAACAACTTCAGCAGCTCAGCCTGGCCGATGGGGCTATCCAGTGTTTGAGGGCAGGAAAACAATTCACAGCAAGACTGGGACCTGGGGCTGGCATAAAGAGAAGGAAGGCCCTAGAGCATGTCTAGGATGAGACCCATTTGTGGGGTTTCCCATGATGTTGCCTTTGGCATGTTGATCAGAGAAGCCCATGGGGAAAACGGAGCCTCCATTTCCTGCCCTCTTCCACTGATGCTGTCCAGATGCAGAAGTGGTTGAGCCTCTCAAAAGATGCAAGGCTTGGCATAAAGGGCTGGGCTTCCTCACTGGCCCCAGCAGCCTCCTAAAGGCTGTTTCCTCATTACTCATCTCCTCACTCCCCTCCATAAACCTCTTGATCTTCAAACATCTCTCAAAAGGCAAATACACTTGGTGTCAGGCAGACTGGAGCAGCTGCCAGCACGCTGCCTTCCACGGCACTGGGATGGAGATGGTCAGGGAAATAACTCCTACTCAGCTGGTGAAACAAGAATCTTTTTTTTTCCTTTTCTCTCTTCTGATAGAAAGGCCACTCTTTTCCTTAGCTGTGATGGGATCTCCTGTCTTTCAACACTGATCAACCATAAATCATAGCAGTGCTGGTTCTTCACCATCTGGAACAGCACTTGGAGATGCGAGCAGCATCTCCAGCAGACATTATCCATGCTCTGCACCAGATCCCAGGATCTGCTGTGGGCTGAACCTGGTGGCTGGGCAAGGCTAAGTGACATCAAAGCCCAAAATTCTGAATGTGGTTCCCAAGTTTGCTTTGTTTCCCCTCTGCATGTCCAGGAAATTAATTTTTAAGAGGCCTGGACGGTGCCAAGGCTTTAAGGGAGTGCAAGGAGAATGTGGCCAACACAGGAAATATTGGGGACCTGCTGCTTCGGAAGAAACATCTCCCTGAAACCCTGTGAAAACAATCCTGCTCCCCCACGGGCAGCAGTGATCCAGCTTTGGATGTCTTTAAGGTGGGCCTGATGATTTTGTTACACTGAAATGACACTAACAAAATTTGGGAGGGTGGCAGTGCCCAAATTGTCACGTCTGAGAAGAGGCCTGGCTTCTGACTCCTGCAAAACCAATCTCTTTGCTCAAGCTTTCCTAACCAGGGTGTGTAGAGCAATAAAGATCCTCTTGAAAGCTCTTGACAGCTTGTCAAAGGAGAGGCTGTGTACGCTGAAGGCATCCATGACACAGAGTACAAGCCTCTCTGGGGGTTTTGTCCTGCAAAACTGGATTTCAGGAAAAGCTTGTTGTTGGGCAATGTTTTCTGTCTTCACCACGGGGGGTTGAACAGGCTTCAAAAAGAGCAACAAATGCAAAAACCCATTGGTTTGCTCATGGGTGGGAGGCTTCAAGATGAAACCCCACACACACTTTGCAAAGAAAACACATTAGATAATCAGGCAAGAAAACCTTGAAAATCCCTTTTCCAGCCAAAGCAGCCTGTCTCTGTCCCTGAGTAGCTCTCTTGTACGGTTAGAAAGCCTCTCCACTTCCATGCTGTACATAAACACATGCCATATTCCCCATCAGAGGGTGATAAACACACTTTTAACTCTAAGTGTGTTTATCTGTTGGCTGACAAGCCCCACTTAAGAGCTTAGTTTGCTGAGTCCTGAAGAGCCATCCTCCCTCCCGATGCCAGGAGGGTGCTGGAGTGGGTCTGGTGCTCCACAGGGGCAGACCTGTCACTCAGCCCACCCAGAGCTTCAGCTCCCTGCAGCTCCACAAGCTCTGGCTGAGGGTGCATTTTATTTGATAGGACGAGCTGCCTGAGCCCATGGGAGGGCAGAGCTGGCAGGGGCTGGCACTTGGCTTTTGAAGGGGTGAAGGAAGAGGCACAAGCACTGTGGTCTCTTGCTGTGCCCGCAGGTGGAGCTCCCACGACGCTTTTGGAAGCGTTTGCCCACAAACCGTGTGCCCACGTGGTTGGAGAGGGGAAAAGTGCCCTCCTTCAGCTCAACTCTGGTCATGGAAAGTTTGGACATCCTCTGCCGGGACGTGAATCCTCTGTGGGGGCAAATCAGTGCAAACAAGGACCTTGCAGGCAGGGGGCAAATGATCGTGCCTTTTGCTCCGTCTGCTCAACATGCTCTGCCTCGACGCGCTTCCCACTGCATTTCAACACGACTTGGGGTTCTTCAAATCCCACTGCCCATCCTGCTTTGCCGCTGTGGAAAACATCCCTCGAATAGGGAGGTCTCCGTTCCCCTCTCACCTTAGGCGGCACAAGAGAGGCGGGCTCTGACTGTAAGCGCGATTTCTTGGCAGGGCGTAGAGCACCACCTAGTGAAGGCTAGCGAGGGGACCATCAGCCAGCCTGGGGACACCAAGCTGGGACCAGCTGTGCTTGGACTCATAGAATCACAGAATTGTTTATGTTGGAAAAGACCTGTGAGATCATCGAGTCCAACCATTAACCCAGCACGGCCAAGCCCACCACTAAGCCATGTCTCTTAAGTGCCGCATCCACGCATTTTTTGAATACTTCCAGGGATGGTGATTCTCCCAGATCCCTGGGCACCCTGTTCCAGTGTGTGATCACCCTTTCAGTGGAGAATATTAAGTTATTAAAACATGACTTTCCCTTCAAGAGCCCTTTCTGGCTTTAACTGTAGGTGCTTGCACCCTTAGGTAGGCACTGACCAGGATCCTGCTTCTCTTCTCCCAGGGTTTGCACAGATAATATTTGTCTCACCAGCAGAAAAAGTGGAAATTAGAAGGGAGTGCAACTTCTTGTGGTGCTTCTTTTTCCAGCTTTCTCCTGTCCCTTCTGAAGGGAACAGGGCAGCTGGAACTTGTATGCAAACTAAAAACAGAAGTCTTGCTCATAGTTAAGCAGAGCTGAGGTGGGCATTGCAGCCAAAGCTGAGCAGAGCCCTTTCTCAAAGGGCCTGGGGAGAATTTCAGGCTCCTTACAGCTTCATGTGGTTGGACCTTGTTGCACAGCTGGCAACAGAAGAAACACGCGGGTCTCAGAGCAGCAGTTGCATCTCCAGGCAGGACCGACCAAAAGCCCTCCCTTCTTTATTTACCTATTTTTATATGTTTCTAAAGACAATCAAGGATTGGAGAAAAGGGTCAACACCCCTGAAGGTTTACAGGACAAAGACATGGTCAATCATCTTTCTCCACCCCAGGGAAAGGAATGAAAAACAATTCCACAAGTGCAAAACAATCCCGGCCGGTTAAGAAAAACAAGGACCATGTTTAAAGAAAAAGCATGGGAAACTACAGCTACAGTGTTATAACTTATGGGGCCCTTAAAACCAGGGCGACAGGACCTCAAATTGTTTTGTTCAAGGAAACCTTAAAAGCACCCAAACCCTCTTTCCTGGTGCTCTATTTTGTTGTTTGACTTCTCTCTGTCTGTGACTTTGGCCTGAGAGGTGAAGAGCCAAGACCTCCTCACAAAGGCTGTGAGATGCTGGCCACCCACCTGCCCCTGCAGCTGCGCTAATTAAAACCTCAAGGATGAGTTAACAAGGCTTTCTTTCTTTATGGACATGTTTGAAGTGCCTCGTTGTTTTGGGCAGTCTGGGCTGTAATTAAGTTAAATTAGCAAGGAAACTTTAAGCTTTACAGTCACCCTTTATGATAAAAATCTCAGAGGACTGTTAAGCAGGTTGATTAGAAAGGCCACCCCATGCAAAGCTGGACCCCAAGGGAAGGAAGGGCTGAGCCCTGAAGTCCATTCTGTCGCCTTCCCAAGGCCGTGGTGTGGCCATTTGCTGTCTGTGCAAAACCCTCTAGAGGGAGCCCCGAGCCCAGACATCCCCAGGCAAGGTCTCACCAGGTCACGAAGATGCTCTGAGCACGTTCAGATGGAGATTTTGTGGGGGTTTTGTTGTTCGTTGGGTTTTTTCTTAAAGCTCCGCGCTGCCTCAGTGCCGTCACCAGCCGCAGCTGTGGGCTCGTTTGCCCTCTCCGAACATTTCTGCATGTTCCCATCTCCCCAAGTGCCTCCTCACCTGCCTCCAGCACCTGTCCCCCTTAGACCTCCCTGAAGAGGGTTGAAATCTCCAGTGGGGAAACCTCCTCCCAGGATGCCTCCAAGGGCACTGCGCTAACAGGGGGCGGGCACCTCACTGCCCTGGCCCCAAAAGCCACCTCTGCTGGGGAGCATTTTGGGGCAGCAGTGTTTATTGGCTTTTATAGCTCTTCACACAGCAGCACCCTGGGCCATGGCTGGCTGCTGGGGAGTCCCCAGGCTCCTGTGCAAGGAGCACGACTTTGTTTCCTTACAGAAAGGGCCCTGCGGGTCTCAGTGGTGGCTCCATTCCCAGCCCATGCTGACAGCCAGCCCAGGGTGAGCAGGAATGGGCTTCCCACAGCGAGTTGCTGGGACCGGTCTTTTGTCCCTGCCTGGCAGGCTGAGCATGGTGCATGGAAAGAGACACTCTGAACACTGTGCTTCCAACCAGAGCCTGCCCTGGACCTGCTCACTCAGTCCACAGTGGGTCACTGTGGACCCCTTCAGCCTCTGTGCAGGAGAGGCAGGTCCCACCCAGGTGTTCAGCCAGGAGAAACTGTGGGGAGTTTCTAGCAGAAGACTCTAAGCCTTCCCCTATTTAGTATGCTTGAGACAGCTCACAAAGGTTTCTTTAGTTGTCCCTGTTGCTTCTTGTGTGGGTTTCCCCTTTTAGCAGGTGAGTACAAACAGGAGGTCCTGCAGGAGATGCTGGACCAGGTGATATCTCAAGAATTCGTGTGTGCGTGTGTATAACAAAGGCACAGGCATGGGCAGCTTCTTCCATTAGTCTCAAAGTGTGTCCCGTGGTCTGATTGCACATGGAACAGCAAAAGTCACTTCAGCTCCAAAGGCAGCTGTGTCCATCCTGCTGCAGACCTTCCCAAGGGAGCATCCCACCTCTTCTGCCACACCTTCAGCCACCGGGTGAGTTTGGAACAGCAGTGGAAGCTGCCTAGTGCCACTGGAGCAGCTGTGTTCCCTTGTGTTCCAGCAAGGCTTGCAATGGCTCTCTTCTCCATCCTCATGACTCTCCTCCTCCTCAGTTACTTGCAACATTAAAGCCCTGAAGTCTCCGCTCCTCCATTCTCAGGAGATCTGGTTTAGCAGTTAGTGATGGATTTATGCCGAGATAGGACAATCACTGCTGCCTGTAGGAATAAGTCTCACAGATATTAACCATGTTGGGATCAAGGCCCTGCTGGTTTGCCTTCTCCAGCCTGGCTGGATCTTCCTTCCTTTCCTGCCCGTTCCTTTATTCATTTACAAGTCCTGTGAAGTCCCAAGCCACATCTGATTTCCATCCAGTTGGACAGCAAACTTACATTTTTCTCACGGTCTCTGTGCTCTTGTGCTTTGGGCCTCTGCCAGGCACTTCACATCTCTAACTTGCCTTTTTTTTTTTTCTTTTTTCTTTTTTTTTTTTTTCCTTTCAGGCCACATTGCTCGGGTCCTCCCTCCCTCTTTCCTCCCAGCCTTTAAAGGAAGCAAAATAAAAATGGTCAACAAGAAGAGCCAGGCTCCATCAAGGACTCCCCAGGGATGGACCTGCTCCCCTCCCTCCATGCCAAGTGGCCCAGAGATGCTTTCCTGCAGTCTCAGCAACAGCAGCAGCTCAACTTTCTACTCCAGAAGTGAGAAATGTAGCAGCTAGGGCTGATACAAGGGGCTGTTCTCCCTCTCCCTCCCATTTCACTCAGGGCTCTGCTGTCACTCAGGCACAAGTCACTGCCCTCAGTCATTTGCCAATGCTGGATACCCTGCATGCTACTTCTGTTTTCCAAAATTCTGGGTAGCTGGTCTCATTTTGGGGGTCCAAGTGGCTGTTCCTCTCCTCAGAGGTGGTGGTGTTCTGCTGCTCATCCACTTCCAGCCATCGTGGGAATGCAGAGGGAATGCAACAAGTACCCTCAAACTTACTTCCTTTCCCACCGCCCCAGGGCCTTTTTGCTTTCTGCTCTGTTGGCAGCAGGGTGGGAAAGAGACAGAAGCACATCCTGGTTTCCCCCTCCCCAAATCTCTTTCTTTCCAGGACTTTTTCCCTTTGACACCCATCTGGGTAGCTATGGATACAGGGATGATGCAGAGATGCTGACTCAGGGACCAAACTCCAGCCATGGTAGAAACTCCTGCTGGTAGCAAACTCCTTGGAGCTGAAGGCAGCAGGAACCAAGGCAGTTTCCCTAAAATATCTCCAAACCAACCAACCACAAGAGCACTCACCAGTCCTGTTAGCTGCTGGCACTTAAAGGCACCACAGCTATGTTAGGATTGGTGCTTTGCTAGCAATCCACACTGAGATGGAGTGCCATGGTGGCTTTTCTTCTGCTTGGAGACAGCCTTGAAGCAGAGTGAATCTGAAGTCATGGTAAAAATACCTTTCTGGACCAGATGTTTTCTGGGCTGCTGGGGCTGTGCACCCCCTTCTTGCATACAGGCTAGTGTGTGGAAATCTGCTCTTGTGCCAGGACTTATTTTGATCCCAGTGAACTTTGCTCCCTCTTGATTTCCTCTGCAGGAAGCAAAATCCCTCAGGTCAAAAGGTCTCCCTGTTTTACGCAGGGGAAGTCTTATGGCAGCACAGATATTCAGCCTTGCCATGCAGACTCAACTGTTTTTTTGTAGGAAAAATGATTGATATTTAAATTACGTCATGTTTTGAATCAGAAGTAGGAGTTTTGCGTTAGCAGCCGAGCCTGCCCTCAAGTTTTCAAGGGCATGACGAATCTCACCAGTCAGTGATGACTGAAGGCAAAGGCTGCTCATCCCTTTAGGTGGGGCATTTTCTGCAGCTGCTCATGGAGATGCCTATTTGAAGCTAGGTAATTGCAGAAATGTCTGTCACATTACAAAACAGAAAAAGATGCACTTGATTTTTCTTTCAGACTGGACTAATTGGTTTCTGCATCCCAGAGGGTGACAAGAATCTGCTGAGACAGCAATAAGTGCATTTTTATGAAATTGGAAAGCATCATTTTCTCATTTTGCTAATTGACAAAGCTTTGATATGTACTGGATATATGACTTTACCTCTCCTCCTTACCCTAAGCTGTCCCCCTGTGCCTGGGACAGGTGTGTGGGGGGCCACCAGGGCACCCTTGCCCCAGCCTCTGTCTTGGTCAGTCTTTCCACCACATTAAATAGGCTGCTCTCAACATTTTCCTTGTTTTTAGGCAAAATTGCAAAGGCAGCATGTTTCACCCCATTCCTAGGTCTCATTCTCCAACACCACCTGTGGCAGACGGGACTCTCATGCAAGCCTTTCAGGAGAGGTTAGACTTGCACATGATGGTCAAAGAAAAGCTTAGGGCTCTTAAGCCTGACTCATTTATTTTCCCTCTCCCTCATGGATCAGTTTCACTTCTTTTTGCTGTGGTGCCTGAAGTTGCTGTGGGCTGAGCTTGGGGCAGAGAGCTGGGCACGGGAGTGCCTGCCCTGGAGCTGGGGGGACCTTGGTGCCTCCCTGGGTGGCTGCCTTCTGCACAGCACCTCAGGCCACACCTGTGGTGCTGTTTGGTGTCATCTGATTTTAACACACCACCTAGAGACTCCTCTGGCTGTGCCCTGTGGAGACTGGAGGCAAAGGCAGGCTAGGTTATGCCAGAGGAGTGTTGCTCCCCACACGGGCAGGTTGGTGCAAGGCGCTGGTGCAGCCTTGAGATGCTGGAGCACCACGGCTTAGCAAAGTCTCTGCTCAGTTACTGGGATGCTTCAGGGGGAGAAGCCTGCCCCTTCACCTCTTTTGCCTGTTATCCTCCTTTTGTGAACATCTATGGAGTCTAGACAGGGCTGGGACCCACAGAGAGAGCTTCCCCTCATTTTTAGCTGTTGGATGAAAGTCATGAATCTGCTCCCTTGCACGAGGAGGAAACTTTAGTGCTGCCTTCTATGATATTTTCATGAAAGATGCTTCCTGCTAGAAGGCACCAAATCCCTGTTTCAGGGAATTCCATGCATGGGGCATCCTCCAAGATCTCTTTTTCCTTCTTTCCCCCCTGTGTTGCATCTGCACATCTCTTCTGAATTTGAGATGCATTACAGGAGTGACCTGCTCAGTTTTCATCAGCTCTCTTCTGTGAATTCTCTGTTGTCTGATATGGGACGGGGTAACCCACAGCCAGAACCATCAGTAGGATTATTTTTTAATTTTATAACCACTCACCATTCTCTGTGAAAAAAGCATGGAGTCTTAATAACAATCTTGGAGGGTTCTACCCTCTGCAGTGACTTGCTGAAATTAGGCAAGAAATGTCCCTACTCAGTGGAGGCTGCAGGACTGTGCCAGATGGCACACACCAGTAAATAAATCTTTAAAGTGTCGCAGTCCCTCCTAAGAAAAGTAGAATAAAAGAGTCCAAAACTCTAGGAGTTTTGGGGCAAAAGTGGTTTCAGCAGCCTGCTAATCCCTGATATTCATTACAACTTTAAATCAGTGCTTTAAAAATAGGTCCTGTGATGATGAAACATGCTGTCAGGAAATGTCACTCACCTTGTGACATGGCAGATGGAAATTTATATGGTAACACCTAATGATTTTAATGGGTTCTGCCTAAAATGGGACTTGGTGCTAAAAATCAAACTGTACAAGGTTACAGTGAGTGCCAGGCTACCGCTGGCAGAGCCTTGCAAACAGAGGAAATTCTGTGGTGAGCACTTGGCGACAGCACTGAGACATTGCAGCAGTAAAACCTCAAAGCACATCTCCAAAATGCAGTGTGGGACTATGCATGAAAGACTTCAGGGCTGTCCTGGGCAGGATGAGCCCATGGCACCCTGAGGGTCTGGCATGGGGACACGTATGGCTCCCATTCCTCGAGTGATGTTGCAAAGAAAGGATTAGGAAAAGACTTATTTTGGTTGCAGACAAACCACGAGCAACTGAAAATAAACAGGCAAGACATCAGCTCCCACTGAGCTTTGAATAAAATGCAGGATTTGTAAAGAATAGTTGTTTGTTTCAAGCACAACTTCAAGGAAGGCAGAAAAACCTTTGATCTCCTGAGCCCCTCTGCAGTGCAGTTTTAGATGTGTGTCTTGTTGGGTGCAGATCTTAATATAGTTATTGTCTTATATGCTTAATGAAAAAAAAAAAAAAAGCTTGCCAGTCCTGGCTTTGGTGCAAGACATCTGGGTGCCAGAGAGCTTGGGAGGTGATGGAGGCAATGGTCCAGCAGCACCCAGGAAGTTTTCCTTTGAGGGATGTTGCTTCACCTCTGCATGCCCTCTCTGCAGTTCCCAATGCCTTGGCAAGCTGGACCCTCCAATGAAAGGGAGCCCTGACTGACTACCCCCAAGGACTGATTTTCATCGGAGGGACAAGAGAGATGGGTTTTTTTTTTTTCCAAAAAAACTTTTGGTTCAAATCAACGCCACTGAGCATGGAATGGTTTTGAGCTCTGTTTTCTCTCCCTCCTTCTAAATCTCTGATTTCAAAGCCTTTGTTTTTCCCCTTAAATAGACATAGATTGCTTTAAAGACAGAGCAGTGTTTCCCTGCTTGGCTAATTAAAGCCCCAATATTTATGTTCATGCAATGGGTTTGTCTGGTCCTCAGTGAGCACAGAGATAACTCTGTTGTAGCACTTTGATCATGCCTGGACACTGCTGCACCTGCTCCCAGTGCCCTGGCACCACTCCAGGCATGGAGAGAAGGCACCCGGGGAGGGAGAGAACCTCTGGCACATGAAAGGGATCCCACCTTGGTTAAAGGGTGTGGTGGGTGCAACTCCTGCATGGTTGGTTGGTGGTGACCAGCCCTGGGTGAACAAAAGGGAGCTGGGGGAATGCTCTGCTGTGGTGGATGGAGGAACTGATGATCCCAGCTGGAATGCCATCAGTCCTAGGCTGCACCATCCCTATTCCCCTTCACTTCCTACCATGCCATCTGTGCATGATTCCTGCAGTTTCTGCTCTCAAACATGCCTCCTATCTCTACATGTGATTTTTTGGGGGTGACACCCTCAAGAAGAGGGTTCAGGGTGTGAAGCCATGCCATCTGTACCTTTATGCTAAGAGCAGTCAGTTTTTTATGCAGCAGGGTAGGAGACTTAAACAGATCAGTCTTAGCTGAAGGGGTAATTCCTTTGGCCACAAAAAAGGTGAGTTGTGCATCCCAAGGGGACATGAGATCTGTGGGACCTCAGGCACAGCTCATAGCTGTATGTAGGAGGAGGGGATGTGGATGTAATGGGGACAAGGAAGAGGGAGGGCAACAGTGACAAGTTTTAGGGACCTGGGTGATTGGTGCTGCAGGTGGAGTGAACACAGTCCTGTGTTTGGGTTGATGCCATGAACACCATCCTTCAGACAGCCATCAGCAGGGTTAGACCACAGCACCAGGGCTTTTTGGACAGGAGGCTTTGCTGGGGAAAAGAGGAACACACAGACGGAGGAGGAGAGTAAAAAAATTGTTGCATGAAAAGCAACGAATGGGGATAAATTAAATGTGACCTGAAGAAGTCACCAGAAACATTGTCTGAGGGAGGTTTGGGGGTGGAGGGAAGAGGCAGAGAACCCATCACTGCTAAAGACAGTGCTCTAGAGGAGCTGGCAGTACTGGGGGAAGCAAGACTTCAGCTAAGCCCTCTACAAAATCACACTGCACCAGGACTTGTCTTGACTGGCAGTGCTGAGGCTCCTTGTGCCCAGAGAGCTGCCTGGGTCAACAGAACAAGTGAGGCTCATGGTCACATCTCTTTCCTGCTGCTCCTTGTGCCTGAAACATTGCCCCAGCTTCCTGCCCCTAGTGGCCAATTCATGGGCCCCTGATGGGTAATTAATTCATCAGCCCTCAAGGCTTCTCCCCTGCCCACCTCAGTGGCAGCAAGCAGAGCACAGCACCACATCACCTCCTCCAGCTTTTCCTGCTTCAACCCAGTCTGGTTTGCATTGATGCCAGAAAAGGGTTGCACAAAGTTGCTCAGAAACAGGCCCCTCCGGTTATTTTCAGCGACTCCAAAACTGTTTGAAACCCTACACCAAGACCTCCCAGTGCTGCTTCTTCCTTGTGCTCCTATTCTTTTGTCCTTTCCTCCACCTCGGTGGCAGAGGTTTCTCCAGCACCCAGCCGCACTCCCAGAGCTGCTGGGAGGAGGCAGCAGCCCCTGCAGTCCCCAATTCCCACCCAGCACCTTCTCAGGCAGGCTGCAGCACGGAAAGTCAAGCCCTGTAGCAGCAGTGGCAGCAGGGAGGCAGCAGCAGCAGCTGCTGTACCTTCAAGAAAAACCAACAAATTCTCTGATGAAATTAAGAATTTGTTTCCCTTGCTTGAATGCTTCAGTCAGCTATAATAACAATATATTTATTACTATTATTATTATTATTATTATTATTATGTTCAAGAGTGATGTCACTTCTCTGTTGCCTGTCACTTCTCAGCATCTTGGTATTGCAGGCACCTCTCACCCCTCCCCTGTGGACCACCTCTGCCACAGCTGATGGATCCTGGGAGCTGTTTTTGGGGTGTCTAAGGTAAGAGCTGGCAGTGCCATGAGCAGGGCTTGCTGGGCATGACTTGCTGCTGTGGAGGACAAGCTGCTGCCTCCAGGGTCCCCATAGGGTGATACATGCATGCTTGGTCTGGGGTTTAGGTTGCTCCAGTGACCACAGCATCAGCAAGGCACCCAGAAGAAAGCTTCACCACCAGCTTTGGATTTGCCTCTGGATGCCTTTCACCTACCCTTCCTGCCACTGGGTCAGAAAACTCAGCTAAAACAGATGTAGTTGCCCACCAGTGCTTGTGACTCAGCGCTTGGCAAATTTGGGCACTGGTCAAGCAGTGCCCGGGGAGCTGCTCGTCTCTAGGGGAGTCCCAGCCCCTCCAAGTGGGGAAATCTGCATAATCCCATGTACCAAGGGGTCTCCTTCCTTCACTAAGGAGTAGGAAAACACTCATAGAAAACATATGTCTGATGTAGGCATAAACTGTACAGATGCTTTGTGCTCCCTCTTTCTCAAGCCCCTTTATTCTGGAGGCTGAGAAATACTGTGTTTTTATCTTCTTTGCTGTCTTCTCCCCTCCTTCTTGGCCTCAAGCCTCAGACCAGTAGCCTGCTGTAATAAATAATGTAACAGCTGTCCAGCAGTCATTTTTGGTCTGATCTTATCTGATGGATCATGACAGTGGAAGGGCTGAGCCAAACCTGCTCTACTCTCTTCCAGATCAGCAGATCTATTCCAGTGTCCCCTGGGAAAGGTGCTCTGTTCAGGTATTGATCCTGTATCAGAGCTATCAGCAGGTTGAAGCAACATTTTCCCACTCTGTGCATAAGCATCCTGGGAGAAAGTGCACATGGCTTAAGGGAATAAAACCTCAGGGATTAAAGTACAGGCCTAAGGTTTTACAAGTGCCTGAGTGTGCTTCTGAGCTGGGGCCTGAGGGAACGGTGTTATTGTATTACCCAGCCTTTATGCCATGGTCTGGTGGGAGCAGCCAGGCAACCGTGGAGATTTCCTGGGGCACTGGGCACATGACCCATTTGAATTCCCTTCAGCATTAGTTGGGTTGGGCTGGTCTCCCAGGACAAAGAAAGCACAAGGAAACCTGCACTGGAGATGTTTTCATAGCCAAAACTGTATTGCATGTGTCAAAATCTTCCCTCATTTCCCAATGTTCCCTCTATGGTTTGGGGTAAACAGACTCACACCTGCATCAGAGCAACAAAAAAATAATTTTTGGGCTGTGTATGAGGAGATACAAAGCTGACCCTATGGCAAAGGTGTATTTCCATATAGATGGGACTCCTTTAACAGGTATCTTTACATAGGTGCTGAACCCCACTGAATGCTGAGACCCCTGCGCTCCCAGCTGAAAGGACACCAGGGTCAGGTCATAGGATTCAGTCCTAAATTTCAGAAACACTTTCTGCAAATAAATCTTTCTCACCATGAGAAAGCAGTGAATTGATGTACCATGTACACGTGGGCACATACCGGAGGGGGGAGAGGAAAAAGCCATCTGAGGTCAGTGGGCTGGAGGAGCAGGGAAACCCCACACTGAGCGGGCCCTTCTTCCACAGGACTCTCCAAAACATCCTTATTCCTCCTCTTGTCATTTGTGCCACACAGGCACAGCAACCTTCTTTCCAGTGCTACATAGCTTATGCTGACAATTTCCATAACAAAACAGTTTTGTAAAAAACACTCAAATTATCAAAATTAAAACATTTTTAAACAGTTGAAGCATTAAAAATATTTCTAAATAACTTTGATTTTGAAATTATCTTTGCTTTTAAAAATTTACTTCAGTCCTAACTGAAAATTAGGAAGAACTTGATCTTCAGGAGTTAAATTATTTAGAAACAGAGGGAAATAACTTTGCTTCAGGTAAACAGGCACACAACAGCCTAAGCTGCAGTAAAAAAAAAAAAGGAGGGGGAAGGGATTGCATCCTTAAAACTAAACGAAGCTCAAGATGGGGATTGTGAGTTCTTTTCCTCAGCACCAGAGGAAGAGGAGGAAGAAGAGGCTCTGAGCACCCTGAGAGTTTTTCTGCAGATGGGGAGTTTTCACCCATCCACAGGTGGCTGCTTTCCAGTGCAATAAACTCCAGTGGCTGCAAACTCAACTCCAGCCACTTTTAAAGTGTTTTATCTGCTGTCCTGACATGCATCTGTTATTGGCAGAGCTCTTGTGAAAATGTTTTTAAGCCTGTCCTGCTGAGGAGCTCCCCAGCTGAGTGGTTCAGTGGTTGTGGCAAGGGGAACACGTGCTCATGAGCACTCTTAGATCCATGAGGAATGGCAGTCTTTCCCCTGGAAATGCTCTTTTGGAATGGTGTAAGTCTTCAACAAAGGCAGGAGGAATGGGAGAGTTGCACATGTGGACATCTCATGGCAGACCTGATCTATTTAAAGTCTATTCAGATCTAAGAGCAAGAATGAAATTCATCTTGATCCCATCTCTCCCTAAAGGAAAAGGATGAAAATCAATCACACCCCATCCATGGTGAAATGATGGATAGTGTCTGTGCTAACTTCTCTTGTGAAAGTCATTTGAAGCATCTCTCCTTCTATTGCAGCTGAGATCAGCCTAATAGCTTGAGCTTTAAATACAGTTCTGGACCAGCAGCGAGGGCCTCTCAGGACCCACCAGCCTGCACAGGGACCATCTTCCTGAGGCCACAGACAATTTTTTTAAGTCTCATCTGTTATTACATGGCTCTTCAAGCCTCCCTCAGAGAACAAGTTTGCCTCAGAGTACCCAAGTTTTCCTCCTCCCACCTGGGGAATTATTTTGGCATTCACAGCCCTATTACCTTCTAGGGCTTGGTGGCCTCTGAGTAAGAAGCCACCACCACTGCTTTGCAACTCCTTTCATGCTCTCTACACATATCAGGCCTTCTTGTGCATGCAGTATTACTGGGCCTGCCTGGCCTCCAGATACTTGTGTATATTAATGTGTATGAAGATGTCTCCTTACTCAGAGAAGGAAGTGCAGCAAGAAATACCTGTTCTGGCAACCTCCAAGTCCTTCCTATGGAGCTGTTTGAAGAGAAGCCACACGAGGCAGCACCAGACTCTTCTTCTGGTCCTTTTTGGGATTCTCTGTGGCTTGTCAAGCAGGAAATATTTCAGAAGCATATGAAAATGGTTCCTGAAACTTCAGTGCATCCTCGAAGCATGTGAATTTTCCTGCCGAATACTTTCCTCAGCCACCTCCTCTTGAAATGCCAGCTAATCCTGTCTTCAGGCAAAACAACCCCCTCCCTCTGCCTTTTGCAATGGGAGGCAGATCCCTGCCTGCCCTCAGACTTCCCTCTATTACCATAACTCATTCTCTTCCCATTAAAGCTGTTTTCTTTAAATACAGTGAAAAGAAGTCCTTTGGTTTTGGCTCACCCATCCCCCATGGTCAGCTTTCCCCAAGTGCCTGTTCCTGGATGGTCAGAGCCCACTCTGTGCAGGGTATGGTGGCCAGGGGCAAGGGATGTGCTGTGTCCTGCTGTGGTGCACCAGGTGGTCCTCAAGGCTTGTCTGAGGCTGCTCAGTGACTTCCCCCAGTGGTGCCATGGGGCTTTCAGAAACTGCCCAAAGAAATACGTGGATTTGGGGACAAGGTGCTGGTGGCATCAGGCAGGAGCACACCTGGATGCTCTGCCTGCAGGTTTTGTAGGTGTAGAGATGAAGACAGGCAGCCTGTTGAGCAATTCACGTGTGGAGGAATTCATCCCTGGGCATTCACACAGAGTAACCCTGCCATGAGGTGTCGTTATGTGTGTGGTGTATTTATGGCTTCTGTAAACCATTTTCAGAGCCGTGGAAGAAATCATTTTGGGAATGCTTTGAGCAGAAGCCTACTTCTCCATGGTGATAATTTCACATTCCTGCTGTGCTCAGTGATCCTAGCTTCAAAATTATTCCAGTTTTCAGACAGAGGCTCCCTGTGTTTCTATCTGTGATGGGGTGGGTTGAGAGGCTCCTGATGATGCTGTCACCTGAGGTACAAATTTGGAAGCTGTGTTATGTGCCCAACTGAATGCTGCCCCTTGAATAAGGTCACACTCAGCACAGTGGGATTAAGGATATCAGTGTTGTGAGAACAGTGTGTTGAGCACCTTGCACAGGTCATGAGAAGAGGCAGACCAAGCCTTGAGCAGGTTCCACTCTGCAGCCCCAACTTTGCTTGGCATCAGCAGCTACCTGCCATCATTGGGCTCACATGTCCTGCTGCGAGGACACCAGCCTTTTGCTAACAGACTAAGTCTCCATGACACTCAGACCTCCTCAACCAGGCAGATGTGCACCAGAGATATCACTGGGAAAGCAAGACAATTCCTCACCTTTGAAGCCATGTGAGCACCAGGTGTGTCAACCCCAACACTTCTGCTGTTGGTGGGAGAGCCACCAAAGATCAGTGTCCCCATGTCACACTGGCAGAGGCTCCTGTGTCAAACTCCTTAGAGGATGTGCTGGCTGTGATCCAGGCTGGAGGACAGGCTCCAGAAAGAAGCTGTGTGTGAGTGGTGAGACTTGGATGGCTCCAGCTCCTGTCCCCTTCCAGCTTCTTGGAGCTGCTTTAGCACCCCTGGATTTCCATGTCGTGTCTCTGCAAGCATCTGCAATGTCAGCTGCCAAGCAGGGTGCTAACTCACATGACTAAAGGAATTCACGGCTGGCCCCAGGATTGCCAAATCTCTGCCTTTGACTAGAAATGTGTTGTGTTTTTCACCAGTGTCATGTGCCCATGGAAAATATCACCCACAATCATATACCTCAGTCCCTTCTTGTCCCTCCCTCACCAGCCTGTGAGGATTTCAGGAGCTTTGGGACTCAAAAGCAGCTGATGAAACCCCAGGAGCATGACCTAAAGCACAGGCTGTGGGATGCTGGGGCTGTGCCTGCAGAGGCAGCACTGTGGGGAGGGGGAAGGAGAAGCCAAACAGCACAGAGCTCACCCTCAGCTGATGTGGTGGCTGTGCCAGGCTGTGCTGTGCAGCCCCTGCTCAGCTGTGTGCAGAGAGGTCTCCTGCTCCCATGCAAGAGCATCCTATTCTCTTGTGCATGAGCATCCAGCAAGCCTGTGCTTTCACATCCAAAGTAATTTGCACCTGAGTGCTCAATTCACTTACACACAAGCAGCTGAAGAACCTACACTTGAGGATAAAGAGGCATTAACAGGTGTTCTGTGCAGAAGGGAGGACCTTCATCACTTCATCACTTCCTAGCACTGAGCTGGAGAGCTGGAGCAGGAAAAATGAAGTTGGTGATTTGGGAGAACAGAGTTCTGAGGACACAGGTGGAAAAAGTGTTGCATTTGAACTGCCCTAATGTTTTTTTCTTGTGGGCACAAGGCCTGACATTTGCAATAGGTGCAAGAGATGGGGTTTGCAATGGTTATTTGTTCAGACTGTTGTGGCCTTCCTGGATAAGTGTTTTGCAGGTATGAGTGCTTCCAATAAGTATTGCATCCAGGTTTTTACAACATTAATTCCTCCATCCTGGTCCTCGGGGACAATGGGTGAAGTCATGACAAGTACATATATTTGGACTTTGATAATGTTGACTCTGATATTCTACTCCATGGTGTAAGGGGTGGAGCTCATAACAGACAAAAATTGGGGCTGTAATGATGATAATTCCCAGGCTCTGGTCCCCAGGGGCAAGGAGGGAAATTTTTGTGCACATTGTTTCAGTATTAACCCCTCTGTCTGGTGTGCAGGAAGCAAGAGGTGAGCTTGAAATCATTATGTATTAAGATTGTGATGATGTTGAAAGTAAAGTTGGTAATGGATTTGTGTTCAAACAGCTTTTAAGGATGATCTTCAAGGAGAGGAGTGAGCTGGGCATGAACTGGAGGGATTACTGCATTCAGCCAAGGGTTCTAGTGAGCTCACACAGGAGCACCCAATAGGCTCATGCATGAGCAGCTGATGAGTGCCTGCATGAGCACCCCATTAATTCATACATGAGTCCCCAGACAGTGCCTGGGCAGCACATCCATGCCCCCATGACTGCCTGACCAATTCCCACATGAGAACCCTTTCTGTCCATGCATGAGCACCCCAGTGAGTCACACACCAGCGCCCAGCTTGCTCATGCATGGGCACCCAATTAATCCATGGAGCAGAGCCAAGTTCATTTATGCATTGTCACCCAACTGGTTCACACCTGAGCACCCAAACTGCTCAGAAAAGGGTGATGAGAAGGTTGTGTTGACTGGTAGGAACAGAAATGAAGCCAGAACTCCCCGGGCTGAGACTGTTTTACCAGCAATGCTGTTGAGCTTCTGATCACACAGCAGCAGGGTCACATAGGACCTGTCTCTGGGCCATGGAAGGCAGCTGGAAAGAGGGAGGCAGGGGCAGGTTTTGTCCTGATGGTGATGCTGAGATCATTGCCTGACTTGCTGCATAAAGAGATTCCTACAGCACTGCAGCTGGGGATAGGACCTTTGGGAGCATCCCCCTCCACCTGCTTCTTTTACCCCTCTAAGCAGCTCCCAAGACGAGTTTTGTGGCACAGTCAGTGGTCTGAAAGGCTTCACCAGCCTCCTCAACCTGGACTTCTGGGGGGTCAGAAACTGCACCTGCAGGCAAATATGTTCTTTAGACAACAAGCTCTGGGTTTTTTTGACTGTTGACTTTTAATGGCTCTGCGGTGAGCACATCAATAAGAGGTAACCTGTCATCAACCAGCCACTCAGAAACTGGCCACTGGGCTAAGATCTGAGTTTTAGATACTGCAGTTTCTACCTCACAGGGGCCAGAGCACCATGACTGTGACTGCCTCTGCCCCACGATCATCTTATGGGGGTCAGGTATTTCACCTGGGGCTTCCTGCACAGCACAACACAGCACAAGATCCTCCACCAAGGTAGGGGCTGGGTCAGATGGCCGCTTTCTTGTTCTCTGCAGGCACACAAAGGATGAAACTACTGGCTCAGGCAAAGGGCCACCCACAGCCAACCATTGCCTCTATTCATCTGTTTGGGTGTTACTGCAGATGCTACTTATTTGGTTGTCTTTTTGTTCTGCATTGCATGACCCAGCAAACACAAATAATTGACCGTTGCAGGGCTGAATGACAAATAATAATCAGGTAAGCACAGGCATATTTGCACAAGAAAGAGACAAAGTAGGTGGTGCTGAGGTTCGAGGCATTAGATCAGTTTAGGAACAAACTCAGCAGAAATCCCCACTTTTTTCCTTTACTTCCATGTAGACCTGATTTCCACTCATCTCAGGTAACTCGGGTAAACCCAGCTTAACCTCAGCAAGGATGCACAGAGCTTTACAGGACCAATTTCAAAGCTAACACCTCCAGAACCATGGAGTGCTCATTGCAGACATGGGCCCTGGAGGCCAAATCCTTCCTTGGACTTTACTCCTGGATGCTCCTGGACAGGGAAAACCAGTTTGGTGTGGTTGAATCTGTGAGTGTCTCTGCCAGAGTACTCAGCTCAACACAGCAAAGTGATGGGGTTCGTATGGGGAGCAGGAGGCAGGGGGGGTGTGCTTGGGTGTTCTGATGGGTGATGGCCACCCCGAGGTGTCCCCTGCCATCCATCCCTGCCTGGCCATGGGTGGAGCTGCCTTGGCCTGGCATGGTTGTTTTGAGACTGGTACTTCAAGGGACAGTACACTTGAACCCACCTTTCAGATGGAGGCTAGCACTGGGAGGATGGGGTGGACTCTGTGCTCCTCATCCAGATCAAATGATACATCCATCTCACATTTGGGGAAGAATTCTTGTCACACATCTGCTGGAAAAAAACCTCACTCTTTTTCTCTGCCCTTTTCTAATCTTTGTCATAGAAGAAAAATTGTGACTTAAAAAAAAAAGGGAAGCCTAACCTTAGGAAATAGTAAAAAAAAAAAAAAGG
>VZTZ01027337.1:881610-892859 GCA_013400955.1 Drymodes brunneopygia
GAGGGGGTAGGTTTTTTGTTTCTTTTAACATTAGGCAACTGCTCTGTCCCAGATAGACATGAGCTGGCCACAAGGGCTGAACAACCTCCCACAGCAGCTGCTCAGCACCAGGATGGAGCATGGGCAGGCAGTGGGCAGGAGGCTCTGCCTTGCATGGACCCCTTGGTATCTGCCAAATGCCCCTCCTATGGCTGAGGTCGAGCAGAGCTAGCAAAAAATGTTCTCTTCCTCAATCCAGATTTGCAACTGCTCTGCTCCAGCTTTGCCGGGCACCATGGCAGCAAGAGCTGGCAAACCTTTCTCCAAAACAAAAGCTCTGTGGGGCTGGGTGAAGCTGAGAAGGGTCCTAAATTAATAAATGTAAAAGTAGAAGAAATCCACACCAGGGCAGTTACTTTAATGGAAATAAGCTGCTTGATTTTGCCCTTGAAAGTTTATGGCGTTTAAAACAATTGTAAACATGTCAGTGTACATGGATACGGTTTCTATAGCAGCACAGCAACAGTTAAGGGCTTGCTCCCAAACATACCCCAAAGGACACTAAAAATAGTGTGTCTGTTGGATCAAAATCTGTATACATATTCGGAAGACATACAGAAACTAGGAGTTTGTGAGCCTCCGGTAGTTTTTTTCAATTTTTCCCCTTATTTCCTCCCCCCTTTCTGAAGAGGCTGGGAGGAAGGTGCTGAGTTAAGCGGCAGAATGTGGGGAGGGGTGTTCCCAATGCTGGCAGTCCTGTTCCCAGTCCTTCCCAGCCGGTGCTAAGCCTGTGGGATGCCGTGTCCTCTCCCCACCCTGACACAACAAACAGACCTATCAGCCAGGGCTTGCAGAGATACCTCCTTCTCTCCCCTCTGCTCTGTCCTCATGGTTGCCTGGTTGCAAGCAATGCCTGCGTGTTCCTGCCGCTCTGCCCCTGCCTCTGCCGCAGCCTGGGAACCAGAGAGCTACTGGTTTCCCCTGGCAGCACGGAGAGGTTCAGGGACACAGCAAACACCGCGTCCCCCCTCCCTTCCTGCAGTGGGGCAGGGCGCAGAGAGGGTGCAGTCCTGCCCATCCCTGCAGCGGGGTGGGAAGAGCAGTGGGTGTGAGCTCGTGTGGATTCAGGACTTGGGGAAGTTTACTCCTGCCTTTGAAGTTGCATTAAAACCAGTTCGGGAAGCTGGATGCTCTGCAAGGCAGGACCCTGCTGGGGCAGAAGTGCCTCCTTCCTCAGCCAGGCTGGCCCAGGCACCCGTGTCCATTCCTAGGGTGGCTTTTCCCACCAGCCCTGTCACAGGCAGCATCTGCTCTGGCAACCCCAGGCTGCCTTTGAAGCAGAGGGAGCTTTGCTTGTGTGGTTTGGCAGTGGGAAAAAGGCCTTTCTGGGAAGGAGGGTGTGTGCTCCTCAAGAGGAGCATTCAGAAACACTGCTGTGGCTGCATGGGAAGGGCTTGCAGTGACAACATCCTTCGGAGTGAGAGTGCAAAAGTCCATTGTGTTCCTAAGAGACTGTGTGATGCGTGTCGCAGCAAAAGCCAAGATGTGCAGCAGAGAAACCGGCCAAAATATACAGCAGATACAGCACGTCAGAGCCAGCACTGAGAAATCTAGCTTGATGCAAAGCAAAGATTTTCAGGGTAAAGAGAAGCACTTAGGACATGCCACAGGCAATCTCCTTCCAAAGAACAGGCTCTTAATATTACCCTTTTTTTCCTTGCACTTTCACACTCAGGAAAATGCCAGTCATAAATGCTGAATGAAGGAACATTTAAAATCCCTCAAAGTGAAACTGTCTCACATCTTCCTTTTTTTCATTTTTTTTTTTTTTTAAATCAGTCCTCTCATGACAAAGCATCAAAGGTATAATGGCATTTAAGTGTTCAACTACCCCAGGGCAGCAGAGCCATACCCAGTGCATCGTTCATAAATGCAGCATCCCAGTGATCATTTCAGGAGGGATGCAGGCACAGGGAGCATTACTCCTGTCTCGTATCTCAAACAGCTCTACTCATGCTAAAGTGTTGCTGCTTTTACAACATAAAAGTTATATGTTTTTTATTTTTTTCTGAATTATAAACTGGTGCCTCCCTGTGTCCTGAACATGCTGCGTGCCGCAGCAGTTAATGAGTGACAGGTCCCTGCTAATAAAATCTGCACAAGTGGATTTATTGTGGGCATTAGTTTGCAAAATCATACCTTCATAAAGAAACATTGCAGGGAAAGGCTTTGGGACTGTGGTCAGCATTGGGGAAATTGCCTGCTGGCAGGCTGAAATCATCACCCTGTTCAGCTTTTTGGGGATGATAATTGGGATCTCTCAGATAAGACTGACAAATGGCATTTAGCATTACTGCAGCATCTTTAGCTACAAAGCAATAGCATCTCACCTCTTTCTCTGTTTTTATTCTGCAGAGCTCAAATTCCTCTGTTTTGACAAATGGCATCACTGGAAGTTTTGTCTGTGTTCCCTGAGCAGCATTCCCAGTAAAATGAGAATCACAAGCTGGAAACAGCACAACAAACCATAAGGAAGGGAAACCACAGCAGCTGCATCACAACACACCTAACTCCCTTTGCGATCTGTCTGGGATTTTGTGATTTTCCTACGTTTCATCCTGGTTAAGGCAAGCAAAGTACACTGCCAGCAAGGGCAGTGTGGCCACAAGGGCCTCAGAACTGTGGGACAGGGTCCAGCTGCTCCGTGCAGCCCTGTGCTTTGAAGGATGGCTTGTGGCACCACGTGTCCTCCTGCCTTTTGCTTTGCCCTTCCAGCTCTCCTATCCCCTGCCTTTAGGATATGACTACCCTCAGTGTGACCTGAATTGCTGTTTGTTTGGGGAGAACGGGCACAGGGGAAAAATACCCTTGGGCTGAAGCCTGGTTATGGCATGAGCTACTTGTTTATGCAACAGAAGGTGTAGCAGTGACACCATTCCCAAGGCAACTGGGAAGATGGTGCCATGGACTGGACTTCTTGGCTTCACCTGGTCCTTCCTTGCACATCAGTCCTGCTCTCCACTTCCACTCTGCCATTGCTCTCAGTGCCAAAGAGGAAAACTCTTCCAACCCCAAGACATCTCGAGAAAGATCATGCCTATGCTCAGCCAGGGTTAAACTGCAGTTCTGGCTTCAGCCTTGCATTCCCAGCCACCTCCATGCAAGCTATGCCAGAGAAGAGCCCAGACACAGTGTCTCCCAGCTGATTTTACTCATGGGTTATTTAAAGCAGACATTGATAGCTCTGAAGTCGCAGCAGCTGAGCGTGGCCGCCAGTGGCTAATGAAGGTGAATGTCAGGAGTCATCATCAAAGTGATTAGTATAATTAAACTGAGCTGTGAAATGCCGGTGCCAGCAGCAGGCAAGTCCCTCTGAGGTTTGCTTCACTGGATGAAAACTGGGTGCTTCCATTGACTCTCCTGAGGAACTATCTGGTTTTCCTTTGGTTTTCCTTTGCATCAGCTCTCTTGTTCTGAGGCAGTTGCTAAGTGCTGCCCTCATGTTGGCAGCTGCTCATGCTGTGACCATGGACAAACTGCTGCTTTTTTATTTTCTTGTGGTCTCACCCCAAGGTGTAAAACACAGATGAGAATATTTAGCTGCCTACCCGACTAGGCTGATGTGCAGATTAATTAATATTTCTCAAGTGCCCTGAAATTTGCCAAGTATTATTGCTACATAACAACTGTTGCTACGTAGGGAAAATTGCTGCCACCAGAACCAGGCGCAGACACCGCACCTACATTTCCTGGCCTCACAGGGTCAAAGCCTGGCTTTGCTATGAGTCTGCATCCAAAAAAATCCTCCCTTTGGCCTCTCTGATGCTTTTCTCATGTTGCTTCTGCAGTTTTTGTTATACCCTTTGGTTCATCGGGCGGTACAAGACAGCACCATGTGTTGCCTCTGTGTGTCCCATCCCAGAGCAACGTAAGGGATGGGATGTGCCCAGGCCAGGAATGGGAGCAGCTGGTCCTGGCATGGCTGGGCTGCTGTAGCCAGGATCAGTGTCAACACCCAGCCCCGAGAAACTGCTCGGCTCCAGCCGTGGAGGCAGCAAAGCAAGGGTGGATCTGCCAAGCTCTGTGATACCACACCTTAGTGTCTGAGTGACTCACGAGGCGTTCCACGACCGTTTTGTTTCTCTTCCCCTTTTGCACAACTGGGGGATGAAGTTTTTAAAAACAACATGTTTACCCCTCCACTCTCCAGTTTTCCTGCTGGGAAAGCCTTGTTTCTGGTGGCTGTGAACCTTGGCTTGGTGGGCATCGCACTGGTCACTCCTCCTGAGGAGCGTCAGTGTTGCCAGCACTGAGGAAGAGGATGGGCTTGGGTTACACCAGTGGCTATTCGGCCATCATCAAACCCCAAAGACAACACATATATTAATAAATCAAGTGTGTTATGGGAGGCTTCCTCGTCCTGAGTCCAACTGGAAATGTCCTACCACTGTCAAAGCCTTCTACAGCTCCAGACAAGCTGACCCTATCCAAACTGCTGCCTCTGAGTGGTCTCCAGCTTACACCACTTCCTAACCATGCCTGGTCAGTGCTTGAGTTCGTCAGCCTGCTCCAAGGTGGTGCTGAGGCTCTGGAATGGGTTATTTCATTGCCACAGACACAGCCAATATCTATTAGGGGCCATTCATCACCAAGCCATTAGAGGCCTTTTGGTGGTGGGGGGGCTCTGGCAAAGACCACCAGCAGTGGGTTGAAAGGTGTTGCATCTTCCTCAGGATGATGCTGGTCCCAATGGAGCCCCCAGAGTCGTGGCTGGTGGGCAGGCAGAGCTGAGCACTTGCTAGGAAGGTGGGATGCTGGCTCCTGCTAGTGAGCCTGTGCTTTCACAGCTCTGATTCATTCTGGATTACAGCAGGCTGCCATACCCCGAGCCTGCAGACACCTTCAGAGCAGGGCTTCTTCCTCTGTAATACCCAGTGATGTCCTTTAGGAGATCCCAAGTAAAACCGAGGGGCTGAAGGAGGGAAGTTTTCCCAGATGAAAGGACAAGATCACACCGAAGGAAGTTCAGTGACTGTAAATGCAAATTAAAGACCATCGCCAGGAAATGTTTTGATCCTTTAGGTGAGAGCAAGAGGATTTGGTATCACGCATATTAGTCCCGGAATGAAACATGGCTATGAATGGTCGAGTACTGACTCCAAAATCCAGCAGTGCCCTTAAGAGCAAATAGAAACCCTGAAACAGCAGTAGCATCCAGATGCAGACTGTAGAGAAGGGGCAAAACCAGTAGGCACTGGTAGGTCTAGAGAAGAAAGATCAAGAGCTGCTGGTAGCCTTGTCCCCCAGGACCCCTGAATTGAATGGAGAAAATGAGCGATTTGAAGTGTTCAGAATATGTCACTGGAAGCTCATTGCCCAACACCTCTGTAGTTGGTAGGAGTCTTTTAGTTTCTCCCCCAGAAATGTTATCCATGTCACCAGCAGTGCCTGAGCCTCCCTTTGGGTGCTGCTGGAGCTGCCCAGGAAAGACCTGGTGAGCCCAGCCATAGCCAGGCCACTGTGGGACTCGCTGAAGGCATCTCACAGCCCTCAAAATGAAGGGTTGAAGGTGGCTGTGCCAGCCTGGCCTCAGGGGGACTTGCAGTCAGATCCTGGCTGCAAATCTCCCTGGAGCAATGATTAAACAAGCCTTGTTTTGACAGAGCCCATGGTGGCCTCCTTCCCTTTAACTTCTTCCTTGGATTGACAGACTTAAACCGTCCAGAAAACACTGTGTTAATCATATTGTTCGAGTGAGAAAGCCGAAGAAAGAGTATTACTCTGTTACCATGCAGCCAGCTCATGTGGCTTAAATCATAGCTACAACAAGCAGGCCTTCTGGCAGATGAGTTCTCAGGCAGAAAGCAGAGGATTTTTTCCATGGCATGCAGAGGGGGAGAAAAAAAAAGGAAAAAAAAAAAAAAGATAGCATCGGCTGCCTATACTGAATGCAAGCAAAACCATACATACATCTGTGGTTTTGTGTGTTTTCAAGGACTCAGAATCTGCTTTGTTTCTTCAAGCAACCCCTGGTTAGACATCTTGGACTCGGGCGTAGCACAGACTGGTCTCTAAGTGTTAAACTGGTAAGGAGACAGTGGCTGCTCCTCTCAAAGGAGGGTATGAGATGGAAGGCTGAAACATCCAGATGGATATGGGTGCTGTGGGTGTCCCCACTGCTTGCCAGTCCTTTTAAAATACGGATAGGGTACCACCTCAGCGTGTCCCTCCCTCACACTCCTGTGCTGGCCCTAATGTTGATGATGTTCTGGGCCAAGCCCCTTCATTTTTCTCTGCCTCAGTTTCCTGATGTGTAAAAGGGGCTGTGGAAGTCACCTATGAACTGGACCCATCCTATGGGTGCCAAGACCACTCACATGCTGATGTTTATGTACTGATTTTCTTACTACTTCACCCTCCAGACTGACACAGCAGCTGTAGCAAACGACGCGTGGTGTTTTCATTTCGCCTCATTAAAGGCATTTAAATGTGCCTTGCTCAAGTAACACCTGCCTCTTCCATTTTTCGGGTTGTGCTGTGGGTTGGGTGAGGGGGAGATGCTACCATGTCCCCCTCCCTGGGAAAATGCATGTGTCTGTCCTCATGACAGCTTAAGAGATTGTGTTTTAGAGAAGAACAAAAGAAAAAGAAGAGGGGGAGGGAAAGACTTTAACTTTGGGAGTGGATGTCTGGGAAAGCTGGGATGTGTGTTCGCATGGTCCATGGGAGGACGGCTGTGATGATGAGCAGCAGCCAAGCGCCTTCTCCCACCTGAGCAACCCAAGAGATGCACCTGGGAGGTGCTGGTGGAGGTCTTGCTTACTGCACCAAGTAGGGCAGAGTTGGTGGAGAAATCTCTGGAAATGCAGAAAAAACTTTCTCTCTAGATCGACATTCAAGGACCAGCAGTGAAATACATCCCAGAGCCCATGGGGTGCAATCCCATACTCAGCGAAGCAACAGCAGGAGGCTTCAAGTTCTGCTTAAACCTCCTCCTTTGCAGTTGTATTCAAAGGGATGTACTCTGAAAGGACTACAATTTTTGTCCCACATAATTAATTAATTAATTAATGTATGTCAGGGGGATTGACAGGTGTTCATCCAGGTGGCTGATTGCTGTGACACCTCCAGCAGCATCCTGACTGAACACTGTGCGGGTACCACAGCTCCATCCCTCCCTCCCTCCCTCCCTCTCTCTCTCCTCCTTGCTGCTGTTATGAAGTGCCCCTTGATTTTACAGCTCTGCAAATACACTTTGAGAGGGTAGATGTTTGCTTATTAACTTAAAGCAAATTACATTTCTAAGAACTGGTGGAAGAACATAATTTAATCGGTGTACACGATCGGCCTGATTGATTGTGGATGATTGCACAGCCACCCCTTTACTCTGACTGAGTGCAGTGCAGGTGCAAGTACACACCACTGGGCATGGAAAAGGAAGAATCACCTGCCAGGCTCGGGGTGCTTCCATTTTTCTACCATGATTTGCTGTTGAGCCCCTGATGAACCCAAGGTTGAGTTTGCAACCAGCGGAAGGAATAAGTGCGCTCCTTTGGAAAAGCCCAACACTTGATGATCAGGCTGATGGCTGTGCTCGGGGTGACAGCGTGGTGTCTTGTGCTTGACAAGCTCCGACCTCGTGTCCGCCAGAGCTAAATATTAATTTCCTCAACCCTTCCAAGAAGGAATTTAGCATCGACTTGTAATCTCAAATATTTTCACGCGACTGACTAATGACTTAATCACAGCTCGTGGCACTGAGCCACGCTGATTACCCACACAGGCAGGAATTGCAGCATGTTGTGGCACCAGCAGCTGCCCAGTGCTCTGTCATCATGCTCAGTCCCAGAAGCATCAGTCCCCAGTGAAATTTGCTTGGGTGTAGGTTTGAATCCCTTGGAATTCTCCGGGCTGGATGAGAAAGGTGATACGAACTTCAGTTTTTTAACCCAGGGAGGCAGCTGGTTTAGAGAGGCATGAGGACACCCCTTGGAGACACAGGTTCTCCCCCAGGAATAAGGGGCCTCTCCAAGGTTTTGGGGAAGACTTGGTGAAGTATCCTGGCAGGTTGAACTTGGCAGCCGGGGTCTAGAAAATCATCTGGGCATGGCCAGGAGATGCACTGAGGAGTTTTGGACTGGCCATGTGCTTTTGGGGACACCATGTTTAGCAGCATGGCCCTGAGCCCAGCCAAGCCACTCTGGCTGGGGATCATTTTATTTAATAATATAGACAGGGGCAGTGAGGTGTGAATGAACTGTTGCTGTTGGGGCCATATGCAGTTAAGAACAGCACAGAAACCCGGCCAAGAGCCTTCGCTGTTTCCTCGTTGCTGCAGTGAGATCACAGGACGATACGTGCTCTGATGGGAACATTAGAGGGGACCATGTGTCACTTTATTTTGCATCTGACTCAGAGAGCCTGTTCGACACGAACGCTGGAACAGTGTGTGGCTGTCAGAAAACAGAAAATAGTTGTTTAAATATCAAAGATTATTTCAGAACGCCAATTCTCTGAGTCGAAGCTCCAAGTTTCAGTGCTGGGAGGGAAAAACCAGTGTGAAAATGAGATGAATCAGCAAAGGTGATGCTCTACCTACCTACCCTCCCTTCTCCAATGAATTATCCATGGTGCTGGGTCACCTCAGGCCAGCTTGACTCCCCCAAAACATTGAGTGTTTTGTGTTTCAGCTCCCTGCTGTCTCTCCATGTAGTGGTATAAGCTTATGGTACAAGGGTACATGGCAGGATCAGAAGGAAAAGCAGCCCCCAGGCTTCCTGCCAGCAAGGAGCTGAGTTCTGAAGCCCAGTTTTTAGCACCAGCTTCTCCAGACCTCTGGGCATGTCACAGAGGACTGTAAGCCTTCAGTGGTGATTGCCCTTTTCCATAGCAAGGGACATGTGTTAAATATAAGGAAATACCAAAAACAGTCACCAAACTCAGCTGTTTCCTTTTTTTTTTTAAGTAGGGAGAGAAAAGCTTTCTGAAAATTGTTTCTCCTACAAGAGGAATGCTTTGTAATGCTGATTTCTCTCTTAAGCTTCCTCTGAAATGTCTTTGAGAAAGAAATGAACCCTGAGGCAGGATTGAGATGAAAAGGGAACTGGGAGCAGTGCTGAGCCAGGGGGTTGTGCAAAGGATAAATGCTTGCATGGATATAAGAAGGGATTGGGCCAATTCATGAAACAGAAATCCATCATAAAGGTGCTAACTTAGAGTTAAATAAAAGATGGTCAGCAACGGGACACAAGCCTTGGTCTGGCTGCAGGTGCTCTCCCAGGTCAGGGCCGGGCTCAGCCCCGGCATCGCTGGCGCCCATCCTTGAGGCAGCTGGGACAAGGCTGCAGCAGGGATGCTGGGATACTGCAAATCTCTCACTGCCATTTTGTCTTCTGCAGGAGGGTGGTATGGCCAGGCAAAATTAGGAAAGAGCCTTCCAGGGGGCAAAATGATAAACACATCAGATGCTACAGAAGAGCACAGTGTGTGACAGGAACCCAGAGCAGCTCTTGGGAGCGGAGGGGGACCCCATTCAACACAGCAAGAGGGACTATTTGCTGTGGCAGGACACAAGTGCTGGAGGCAAGGTTCTGTACTGTGAATGACAAGCTCATCCTCTCCCCCCAGGCTTTTCTCAGCATACACTGAGTCTGCATCTGCCAGCTGCACCTAATTCCTATATGGCTTAGTAAAGTGAGCATGGGATGGCAGCGTGAGGCCCTCTGTAATCTGGGCTAAGTATGCCCTAGGCATAATATTCACCTCTCCACACCTCAGTTTCCCCTGGTAAATTGGATAATAATGAGATCTGTTGCCACTGTCGTGTTACATCACACGTGTGGCAAGTGATTCATGACACGCAAAGCTCTGAGCACGTCAGGCAGCACGCAGGGGTCAGGCAGCAGCCGCTCATCCCAGTGTGATGCCTGTCTGTGACTGCAGTGGTTTTCTACCTATCCCTTGCCTTCTTCCCCATCCCATTTCCTTCAACTTTTGCCCATCATCTCTGGAAAGGAAGTGCCTGTCCCTGGGTTGAGACATGACTTCCTCGCAGGTGGGGCTCCGCAGGTTTTCCATGTCAGAGCTGGAGCCAGGAGCTTCTCCACCCATGTGTCCCCACTGCCGTCACCTGCCACCCTTCTGCCATGTGCCTGCACGTGTGTTCCTCACTCCCTCGTGCCTGAGTCCCATGGGAACCTCCAGCAGCCATGGGGAGAGGCAGAATCTGCTGCTGCTCAGGGCTGAGGGTCTGACTCACACCACAGTGAAGGATGAGGGGATGCTGGTAGCGGGAGCTCAGCAAAGAGGAGACTAAAGCATGCCCTGATCAGAGGGCAGTGTACACCTGGGCTGGAAATATGGCAGGGAATAACGAGCTGCCGAGCATGGAGAAAAAAGTTGCAGCAAATCCAAAGGCAAACCAAGAAACGGTCCAAGGAGAGCTCAGTTTTAACACCGGGCTTTGTGTGCAGCGGCCACCGAAAGCCAGGGTATGGTGAATTTACCATCAGGGCTGTTTTTATCTCAGGTGTTTTAAAAGAATGCTGCCTTGAGGAAAAAGCTATTTTTGGGATGATCAGGGTTACACCAGAGATCATGAAGGGTGATCACCCAGATCCCTTTTGTCCTTACTGTCTGGGAGCTGCAAGTTATATTTCTTAATGTCTGCTTAAAAACCCCAGGGCCAGTGAAACTCAGGTTAATAATGGGTAGAGTTTACAGTCTGGCACCACTAATATTTCTGATCCTGAATAATTCTTCAGCAGCTCATGGTGTGATGACTATGAAAGCATCTCCATTGACTTTGTGTGTTGTGCTGGGGCAAGACCATGTTGTTTTCTGAATGATGTGGTGATAAAAATTCCCATTTCCCTTAAAAATCTGTTTCTCACCATGTGTAAGAAAAAAAAATTGAAGACCACATCAAGGCTGTGATTTCTCATAAGCTATGAAAAACACAGAACAAAATCAATGAATACAATCTTTCTTCACATAGCTAGAAGGGTCTTTCAGTTGAAATGGATATATATAGGTGCACATATGGGCATGCACAGACACATGCATTTTTCTATACACCCATTTATATGTGTATCTATACGTACACACACACACACACACATACTTGGAATTGTAGAGTTATAGGATGTTAAGAGGTTGGAAAGGACTTTAAAGATCTTCTAGGTCCAACAGTTTCCATTAGACCGGGTGGCTCAAGGTCTTGTCCAACCTGGCTTTGAACACTGCCAGGGTTGGGGCATCCACAACCTCCC
>VZTZ01027337.1:893246-941262 GCA_013400955.1 Drymodes brunneopygia
AGGTACACCCTGCACACAGGGACACATCCCTGCACACACAGACACACCTGCACACACAGACACACCTGCACACAGCGACATCCCTGCACACAGGTACACCCTGCACACAGGGACACATCCCTGCACACACAGACACCCCTGCACACAGGGACACCCCTGCACACAGGGACATATCCCTGCACACAGGTGTGTGGGCACACGGGGTGTGCTGAACGGTGGCGGGGGGGACGGAACTACAACTCCCGGCATGCCCCGGGGCAGACAGGGGGCGTGGCCCCCTGAGCCCCGCCCCGCCGGTGTGGCGCTCGGTGAGGCGGGGCGGGGGCGGCGCGCGGCAGTCTGTGTGAGGGCGGCGGAGCCGGCGGCGTCCTTCGGTTTCTGCTCCCCGGCCGCTTCCCGGCAGCTGCCGCCGCTGCTCCCCGGCCTGTGGCCCTGCCGGCCGGAGGTGAACGCTCTGAGGCTTCTTCCTTTGTAGCGCTGTCGGAACTATCGCCCTCCGCGCGGCCGCGAGGAGGCTGAGGCTGCCCCTTCCCCCCGCTCCCGGCCTGCCGGCGTGGGGTGCCTCTTGTGCCCGTCTCCTTCCTCCCCGGGGTGAGTATCGCGCCTGTCGCGACAGAGCCCCATCCGCGCGCCGCTATCGGAGGGGTGGGGGGCCTGCCCGGGGCCTGCCCCCTTCCTTCCTTTCTCGGGCTCCTTCCTCCCCTCCCGCCGCCCTGCGCGCTTTGTACTGCGCCTCGCAGGGCTCCCTTGTTGTGGTTGTTTCTAAAATAATTCTCCATTCGTATTTTTCCACCGGGGTTTGGGAAGTTTTTTGTCTTCTTTTATTGTAATTTGTCTTTTTCTCTTTTTCTTTTTTTTAATCTTTTTTTCCTTCCCACCCACCCGGAGTTGGCTCCGCTCTGGGGCTGGATGTGCTGGGGAAGCTCTTTGTCATGGAGCGGCTGCCGAGCCGTCTGCCCTCGGGAAAAAATCACAAAAAAAAAAATAGGAAAAAAAAGTCGCTCAATACCTGAACGCCAGGGTTCTGTTGAATTCGGGGGATGGATTTTTTTTTTTGGGGGCGGTGGTGGTATATATGTATTTTTTGGGGGTAAGAACGAGTTCTCCCCCCACCTCCACCGCCAAGTCCATTGATCGCAGCCTCCCGTGCCGGAGCGCGGAATGGGAGCAGCACGCAGGCGGGTGACAACAAAACAAAGGGGGATTTTGTTTGACTGTTGTTAACCTGAAAGATCTTGGTGGGAAAGCTTGCTTCTTTTTCTTTGGTTTTTTTGTTTTGTTTTTTTTTTTAAGCCCTAGCTCTTCCAAATTTGATATTGTTTTACTCTGGAAAAATCCAGATGGGCGGTGGGTAAGTTGTGTCTTTAATTTTAAGCTTCTTGGGGGAATTGCAGGGTTTCTCCCATCTCCTCAACCCCGGCTCTTTTGTGAGCAGCCCGCCGTCCAGCGCAACTTGTGTCCGGTTTTTCTTTTCACTCTTGTTTTCACCTAGTTAAATAATGCGTTTTCAGGAGGACCTAGTACGAGGGGACATTTCTGCCTGCAACAGCTGTAGAGAAGAAGGAGGAATTGTGTTTTCAGCTCAATGTTTTTTGTCTGATAAAGGGTATATTTTAAAGCAGATACGTTTTTATACCGGAAGCATTTTTCACCCCCCCCCCTTTGTTTTTGTTTTAACTGCCACCTCAAAAACTGCAGCTACTTCACCTCTGCAAAATGCGGCTTCTGGAATACATGGGAGCAAAAAGCAGTCTGTCTGTAACGCTGGTGTTTCTGGCCTTAAAGGCCACCTTTTTTTTTCTTTCTTTTTTTTCTTTTTTTTTTTTTTTCTCCCTGGGACTCCTCTGCCTTGAAAAAACACTACTTGGCAAGGAAAATTACAAAGCCTTTCAGCCTGCTAGAAACTGACGCTTCTGCAGCTGAAGGACGATAGGTTTATTTTCTTCTTTTTCATTTTGAACGTGTATGGGGGGCGGGGGGAGACCCGGGGAAAAAAAAGGCCGTTTCCGGTTTCAGTTCAGCAGCGTTTCGAATTTTTTTTTTCCCACAAAGAAGCAGCCAGATGACCTGTTGATGATACATCTTCAGTCGCTTTTTGTTCCAGAAGGCGCCTGTAGGTTAGTGGAGATGAACAGGCTGCCCAGATATTCGTTTTCGTGTGTTGTTGTGTGGTCTGTGTGGCTTTGTAATGTTTTAGGCCGACAATTTTGGAATGAGTAATGTGGAGCCGAAGTTCAGACGTCTGCCCGGGGCACTAGCCCCTTTCCTCTCCACCACTGTCCTTCCCCCCAAGAAAAACCGTGGTTTGTTGAAAATTGAGCATTGGTAGTAGAAATCAGACTCTCTTAGTACTGTGCACGTTAAGTGTCCTAACTCTTTGAAGTCGAGTGAATGGCCTGGCAGGAAGCTTTAGGAATGCATTTTGGTTGTATGTAGGTTGCTACCGGGTACCTTAAGCTTCAACATCTCCTATTTCAAATGAATTAAACATGTGGGAGCACCTACTGTTACGCTGAGTAAAGTCGTGTAACGTGTGCCTCGTGAATGTTTCCATTCTTACTAAACACTGGAATGTATTTCTCAACACAGCAGGTCACCGTGCTAGTGTTCATCGTGGAAATTAACATTTTGAGTAACTACTAGTATTTCAGTTAATGTAGAACTTAATATACTACCTCTGCTACAACCATTTTGTATTTTGGTAGCAATATTGGTTTCTATGAAGAAACCAGGCGTGGAAAATGGGATCATTTCACTTCAGCATTTATAGCTAGTGACTGTGTTTGTAGGTGCAAAATAGGGGATCATGTGCTTGGAGCCCATGTTATTTAAAACTCCTATTCATTTGTAGGGAGCTATTTACAAGTATTTTTTGATATAAAATGTTTTTTCAGACAGGAACTCTGGAATACAGGAAAACAGAAAACCCAAAGCTGTTTGTAGATGCTAATCCATGCCCTGAGCTAAAAAAGGGAGAATGAGGGTGTTTCATGAGAAATCAGTCACCTTTAAGTGCCTACTTGTAAGCAAAATTGCACAGTTGGTTGGCAATTCCTGCTGGATGCCAGTAACTGGAGGTACTTGTTGCTGGCTGGTCACTGTGCGCCTTGCTGGTTAGATTGTAAAAGTTTTGACTGAACATCAGGATGAAAAAGTCTGGCTCTTTTGCCGCCTAGGCATTCATTCCTTAATCTCCAGATTCGCAAGCGTGCTGACAAACTGTCAAAGGAAGTGACAGCAAAGACATGGGATAGGAAGTAGGTCGAGCACCACTGAATGCTGCTGAGTTTCAGTGGAAAAAAAGTGAGCATGTTTCCATCTGATCTTATTTCTGTTTCCTTTCAATCTACCGGTTAGCAGGATGCACCAGGAAGTGTCATCCTCCTACTGTAGTTCCCCAGTCCTACTGAAATTAATATTGCATCTCCAGTCAGGCCCAGTTAGTCCACCTGGGTGAAAAGATTCGTGGGGAAGAAGGTAAAATAGCAATTTAGTTATGGAAAATCGTGTCAGTTGGGCAAAACTTAAGTGGCTCTGTGCCTCTCAGGAGGTGGTGGGCAGCTCATGGGGTGCATTTCCCTGTCCCTGTGCTGTTCTAGGCTTTCCTATACGTGCTTGGGGGAGGGCAGGGTGGCATCATGGCACATTCTTTGTGGCCTTAATGTTTGGTAATGGATGTGGCAATTAATAGTTACAAGTGATGGTGTTTCTTGCTTAAAATGTTTGAATGTATGTATTCAAAAGCCTGCCTTTGAAGTTAAAAAAGATGAAAGCTCTTTGTCTTGCTAGAAATCCTCTTGAAACTTAAAAAACAAAGCAAGCTCTACCTTGTTTCTGCCTTCTGCTAAAAGTAAAATCTCTTTGACAATAACTTGATTTGCAGAATAATTACAATCTTTGCACTATGCGTATGTTCTTTTACAAGCATCCTGTATTTATTTTGGTTTGAAAAGAGACTTTTTCTTCAGGTAGACAGAAGTTCTTGGGTGCTTTGCATGAGTGAGTGCACAGCTTATGGGCTACCTAGGTGAGCCCTATGCCATGGACTTCTTTTGCTGACCCATGTGACGTGATTTGGAGCAGCAAATGTTCCTAGCTGCTCTAAGTGACCTTTCTGGAATAACCCTGTAGTGATGAGTGATTGTGAAATAGTTGACTGGAAACTACAGGCTTTGCAGGAAAAAGCTATTGTCCCCTGCTGGCACCCTGTGCTGGAGGTAGGTGCTCATCCATACCAGTCCTGCTCCAGCAATGTCTCCTGGCTGGCGTGTGAGATGGCATTTGGGGACGTGGGCTCAAGTGTGAACGAGTCAGCAGCTTGTTTGGTTGAGACTGAATGCAGTGCCTGGGTGGAAGTGTTTGGTTAAGGATTGATGGTATCCTCTGGAGCCTGCCATGCAGGAGCACGGCTCAGTTCATGAACAGGTAATAAAAGTTAATCTGCTGACCTTGGTTTTAATCCATGCTGCTGAATTTAATCACAGTGACTTGAATACCACCCATGGTGCTAATGTAAATGCTGAATTTTGGGCTCGAATGTCATATTCGAGAGCAGAGTGGACTAAACCTTGCAGTGAATTTCTGGCTGTGGTTTTAGGATTGGGAGTATCCTATAATTTTACTCTTCTAATTAAAGCTATATTGCAGTTTTTAAATTAGGAGAGGTCAAAACGTCTTACTCTGGTCCAGTAATTATATTCCTGTCAGGAAGAGGATTTGTTCAGTTCACACTCACTTTCCTTGTTCACCTGTACATGTTGTAGAAGACTTGGGATATGTGTCAATGTTGGCTCAAAACACTCTTGATATGCCTTGATGTTGGCTAGACAGCTATGGCAACCAGATGTTTTTCTGTGCCAGCCCTGTTTGTAGAAGTTAATTGCATAAATGTGTTTTTAGAAGGGAGAAAAGCATTCCTTGTGAGAAGTTTTTTTTAATAGAAGAGATATTTGGGACAGGGAGGTGCTGGTCTGGCTACATTAAGGTGTGTATATATGTGTGAACAGCAAGGAGGATATTGAAAAGCTATAGTTAAAAAGACCCAAACCAGAAATGATCTCTAGAATATTTTTTGTTATTATTAAGGATAGTTGACACCATGAAGAGTTACTAGATGATGGTATTTTGTGGATTGATTGAAGTTTTGAATAAATGGAACAAATAAAAAAATACTGTGTAGGTAGGTACTTGCAGGTTATGTGTTTGGCATAAGTTAGTCAAGGAGGATTCTCTGGGGGTAGTTTGTTGCAGCTAGGACTAGAAGATACGAAACAGCAAACAAATAGAACCAAAAAAACCCCAAAGCAACCAAAACCCAGAAAAATAATAAAACGCAAAGCCCTGCCTAACCAGAATTTTCTTTTAAGTAGACCACCATCAATGGTTTTTTCCCTTCCATTGCCAGTTGATTCATCTGTCTGGATGTACTTAGCTGCTTGTATTTCAAGTTTGCAATGTTTCTGTAACTATATAACCCTTTGGGCTTTATTACAAATGCTTAAAAATACTCTATTCTGAGCTGGAGTACCTATTTTCCTTATTTTATGGACAAGGTAGGGAATAGAAATTGAATTTGAGGGCACTGATTTGTCTTCTGTTGCGAAGACTGTTCAGATTTGACATTGGTGGAGCTCAAGGTCTGCAAGAGTTTGTGAAGGCATAATGAGAACAAACTTGGTGATGTGATTTGTATGTCTCACACTGTTCTGCTTGTCTCTTCGGTGTTTCTGCTTAATTATCTGAACCATGTAGTGAGCAACTGGAAAGTTGCAGCTGTTGGGTTAGTTGGTCCCTGCCAGCTTATTCACATGGATGGTCACCCCTTGATCTGGGCCAAAACCACTAATGGCTTCATTGTTCTCTGGGTCAGGGCAGTGAAGCTCAGGGTTAGATCTAGCTTGAAATGTCTCACCCAGCTGCTCATCTTTGCCCAGGAATTGATCCGTGGTGTCTGTCTGGAACTGCTTGCAAGGCACCCGGGTGGAGCTGTGGGCTTTAGGAAAGGGAGCTCGGATGCCTGTGTGGCCTTCATAGAGGGCTCCCTTCAACATCACATCCTTGGGATACTGTAAGACAAGGTTTAACCAGTCACAAAGTTAGGCTTGGGGTTCTATATGTTTTTTTCCTTGTGTCAAGATCATGCCTTTCCGACAGTTACCAATCTGCCCCAAAGTGCCCACTTTGCTCCCAGATCCTTCTGCTTTTAATATTCTAGCAGTATTAAAGAGTAAAGACTTGATTTTTAAAATCATACAAGCTTGAGTACTGCATCTGTATTTTCTTTGTTCTAAGACAAATTATTAGTGTTAAATGATAAAAGTAGTCCCTGAAGAATTTTCACTGAGAAATCTCAAGGCTCCTCCTCTCTTTAAGTGTTAATATGTATGTGAGATTAATATCCTTTCCACTTATCTGAAGCAGTTGTAGTTCCATACAATATTTTTACAAGAATAATTATTGCCTTAGTCATGGTTTAACACAAGTTTCAACGGGGAAAATAAGCAATGATTCTTATGTCAGATCATGGAGCCAAATTGTTTGTCTAGTATGAGGTTAGGCATAAAAATACAAAATGCATCGTACATGGAGGCTTACTATAAGTAATTTACTTACTTTTAAACAACTTTTTGCTCATTTTCCTTCTTTAATCCACCTCTTGGGATAAACTACTGTATTCTAAAAATGTTGGTTCTGTCATTTCCCACTAATTTTTTTCCTTTGTTTGGCTTGGTTTACTTTTTTCCTGAGCTACTTCAAATACTCTGAGGAATGCTCAATATGGAAGAAAATAAATGCAGGTAGATATTAAAGTTGCTGTGTCTAGATTGCTGCTGTATTTTCAGGTTAGCAGAAGATTACTTTGAACTTCTCTGCCGCAGTGCAAGAGGGTAAAGTGGCCTCAACCCTTACTAATATTGGAGATAGGGTATGTGCTCCCTCTTGGATTTGGATCTGAGTCCTTTATGCTGGGCAACTGCAGTCTTTTGCATTTAAGAAAGAAAATGCAACATGCTACAAACTCTTCTGATAGAAACTGGGAGAGTGTAGGAAACCAAAGTAGTTGACCTAATATTTGAGAAGTCAGAGTTATGGACTATTCAGTCAATACTGCTCTTTTCATCTTCATGATCAAGCTTTCATGGTAATCAGGTTTCAGGATTTTTAGGATGCTGCTTTCAGAAATCCACAAAAAACTGTATCATGCCCACAAGTGGCATGAGCACATTGTCTGTCTAGTTGAACAGTTTCAGTACAGAAGATAATAGTCAAATTGTAAAACAAGTCATTGTGATAACACCCAACTTAACACCCACTAGTTATGGGGATATTTATTTATTGTAGTTTCAATAAAGAGCTGGGGGAGAACTGGCTCAAATGGCCTAAAACTTGAAGACAGTTGGTTAAGAACTGCTTTTTAACAGGGCAAAAGTGTAACGTTTTTTCAGTCTTTCAGGTAGGTAGTGCAGAGAGCCAGAAGGCCCAAGAGCAGGTGCTTAATGTTTCGTTTGTTCTTTTTCTTCATGTGATAATGTTGAGGCAAATTTGTGATGGTGGTGCTGACACTTCAGATGAAGACTGCTTCCTGCTCCAATCCACTGTCCTTGTACCTCTTAGAGTTAAAAGATTGTGATTTAATATACATACATACATATATATAGAGATGTATATACATATCATATATATTTATAACTGCACTTCATACCCTGGGATTAGCAGACCAAGCTTTAGACAAATTACATTGTAATGCATATTAGTCTGAAGACAGGTGATCACCCATTCGTGCTTAGATGACTTTCATGGCCAAGTCATCATCTCTTGATTCCTGTGGTAGGTGGATCCATCATACTGGATCTTTGTTTGTTTGTGGTTTTTTTGGGGGGTTTTTTGTTTTGGTTTTTTTTTTTAATAATAAGGTAGTTACTATGCTGCTGGTAGCCCACATCAAGTGTTTTAGTATTTATTAGGTGCTGCATTTGGTGGATGTGAAATATCATTCCAGTTGAGCTTTCCCTTCTGGTGCAGCGTGAACTGTTGCCTACTGGGTGAGGTTTCTGTAAACTGTTCAAGGTTGTTCCTGGGGGCTGGAGTGCACCATGGTGAGGGTTTTTCTCTTGTCTTTTTTAAAAGAAGTGATGTATTACTGTATTAAGGCTGTCAACCACCTGCTGCAGTTGAGGAACTCAACTTGATCATGCAGGGAAATAAATGTACAAATAGCTTTTATTTTTATCCTTTTTTTTTTCTTGCACGTGTGCATATTTATGCAGTCAGTACTGTGGCCAGTATTTTAGCTTTGTCAGAGGGTTTCTGAGCAGCAGATGTGAACAGAGTAGGTTCTTGTACGTCTCACTGATGGCTGAGGAAGGTCAGGGTGCTCTCATATAAAATGTGGGCTTAAAAGTCATTTATGACTTAGATACAGCAACTACTTTTGAATTTGTACACCGATATATATAGGCTATTTAATTTTTTCCTCACTGAAATAAGCATTCATCTATCACTCTTCTGAGATATGCATAGACAGCAAGAGGAATCTCGAGAGGGGAAGTGCTACAAGAATTTTTGCTGCTTTTCCCTTACTCTCCAACTTTGGGGATGGACTTGTTCCAGTTGCCAGTGTATAAACAGGAGCAGAGAGAGGAGCCTGATCCAAAAGGTGAGGGAAGAGTTAACACTTATTTTAAAGCCAAAAGAGACCAGTAACAGGGAGAAGTGAACATTATCACGTTAATAATCGCGTGTCTGGTGTCTTTCAGTCTCTTAGAGTCCACAATAGCAAGTATTGTAGACATTCTGCTATTATTTTACAGCTATTAATGAGGGGGAGTAACAGATTTATCTGGCTGCTTTATATATTTCAAAACCTCTATCACCAAGAAATAACAGCTTTAAAGATTCAGATAGTGCTTGACTGAAGTGTGGAGTGAGATGACATGAGAAGTTTCTTGCCTCACTTTGGGCTGGTGTCAAGTGTAGCATTGCCTATTTCCTCTTCTCTTGCTGCTCCAGTTTCCCAAGGCAAGGCTGCAGCTGAAATGTAACAAAGCTGGAATTGTGCTCCACTCTCCTGTTCAGCTAGGAAGGAGCGCAGGATATGGGAGATGGCAGGGAGAGGAACCTGTATGGTGGATGATGTCTCCAAAGCCCCAGATGGATGTTAGGTTTGTCTCTTATTTGTCCTTATTTTAAGAAAGGTAAGGAACTCACAGGTGTGTTGATGCTTAATTTGTTAATGTTTGGAGGCTGCTACAGAAATGCAAATAAGCATTCAGTTACTAATCAAACCTTGCTCTGCTTTGAGGCATGTAAACTAATGACATATCAACAAATGTGAAGGTGGATGGAAAAAAAATGGTAGTGCAATGTGAGTTCCTTGAGTTCAAGCTTCCTATTTTTCTTCTGCTTTTACTCTGTCAGATATTTAGAAGTGTCAGCATGACTGAGGACCAGACAGAGAGCTTACGTGAGGCACAAGCCTGATGCTGAGCAGGAAAGCACAGTGGTTTGGAATCTGGGGAGGTCTAACATCTGTTTGTAACCTTTTGTCATAAGTGGAAGGGATTATAGAATAACAAATAGTGATTCTCTGCCAATGGGCATGGATTCCATTCAGCATTGCGCAAAGCATGCCAATTAGATTTAATACAAATGTTCCCCCAGAAAGATCACCTTGATTTAATTTTTTTTCAGATGCACAAAGTAGAAATGAACTGAGGCTCTCTGTTTGTTCTTTAGAGACTAAGTACTATATTTCTAGCTCTTGGCAGACATTGTCCACAAGTACTTCATGTTCCATTGGGCTTATGCCAAATTTAATGTACCGTGTGTACTGAAAGCATCAAAAACAGACTTACTTTAATTTTAGATTTTACAGTTACTGTTATTGATTTTTCTTAGAGCTGTTCCATCCAATCTGCTATCATCATAATTTTTTTCCCTGCAGGAGTTTGGGGAAGGATCATGACAGTCTTTATTTGTGTGACTAGGGATTGTTTATGTGAGTGAGGGCTGTAGATCAGATGTCTTTGCAGTGGCCAAAATCTCCATTTGTAGAAGCTAAATCAGCACACTGCATTATTTGTGAACTCTTTTCTTTAATACTGGCTGGTATGTTGTGACTGAGGACAGTGTTAAAAACAGAGTCTGTCAACCATCTTTCAAGAAACTTGATTTTTATAAAATCCTGAGACAGGAAGCTGACCATACCAAAAATTGTGAACTTTGATTTTTCAGCACTTCCAAGCTGTACAAATAGAAAGAAGCCTGACAGAAAGACCTTGTGGACTCTGAAGAGACAAAAAAGGGAAGAGGTAGGGGAGAGAAGCAGAGCACAAGTGGGAATTATGGTAGGTAGACAAAGAGAAGAGGGAAATAACTGAGGGAAAGACTAGGATATAGTGTAAAACTGCCAGCAAACATGGGCTGGAGCATTTGTAATGCTACATCAGTCCTCAGGTCTGATGATTCCTGCCTGACAGCTGTGTCTGCTGACCTCAGATTTTGGCTGTTCATCTTTTCTTTTCAACCCTCAAGGCCAAGTAGCTGTGCATAAGCATGGCTTCTGGCCAGGTGGTTCATAGCACTCAGAGTGGAACAGGATTCCCTTCCATTGTCTTGATGTGGAGCAGCATGGCATTTGGTGGAGCCTGGGTTTTCCCTTTCACTCCTTCTGCTGAGGCTGCTTTCATTAAATGACAGTCTGTTCTGGTTTCTGTGTTGCAACTTTACCAACTCTTAGCAGAGGGTAAAGTTGCTCAGTGCTTCAAAGACCTACATCTGAGCGGGGGAGTCTCTCTTGATAGAGAGAGACTTAAAGTCCCAATGAACTTCTGCATTCCCTGTTAATAATAATCATTGTAGTTAAAGTATGTGGGAATTCTTAGTTAGTCTATATAGTAATCTTAACCATGGCAGTTGTTGGTTTTTCTTACGCCTCACTCTTTTGCTGATGTCCTAAGCATGGTTTTAAGTCAGGTGTCTAGTTCTCAGCCATAGTTTATATTTCAGTCTTTACTCCATCGCAGAGATGCTGATTAGTCTTTGGAAATGTTTTTTAAGCTTTGACAATCATCAGATATTATCTCACAATCTTCAGAGACTGTATTTTGTGACCTACACCTGTCTTCTGATTCCACTCCATGTACTGGAGTCTCTGTTGGGGCCTGTTCAGTTTCTGCAGGTTATCTTTGCCAGGCAGCATCAGAAGATGCTTTCCCAGCATGCAACCCAGTGACCAGTTCAGAAGAATGATTGGTGGAAGAGATTTTCAGCTGGGCCATAATCTGTGTTAATGTTGGTGTACCCCAGATTTTATTGTAGCAACTGATTATGGAGGTAACTCACATAAATGTGAGCAGACAAAATACTGCCCTGAGAAGAAATGTATGGTAAATGACTAAGCCTTGATGAAGACAGAGCTATAGGTTGTTCCAAGTGTGTTTTTGTAACTGAAACAGAATTTTAATTTTTTCATTTATTGCTGTTACTTTGCTTGTTTTCAAGCTTTATTTAAAACATCCTTCATATAAGCTTAGTTTTAACTCAGTATGCATGCTAATAAGATTTTTGCTGTACTAAGCAGTCTTTTACTGATGAATATAGCTTCTGTTATCTAGAAGAACAGAATAAGTTGAATAGAAGAGTGAGTATACAGGAAACAAAATTAGCTGTAGTTTAAAATGGCAGTATTTAAGTTTCCTTGTTTTTCAAGATTTAACACAACTTTTAAGTACTGCTCAGAAATAAATTCTTATTTCCTGTTATCTCACTATTAATTAGTCCATGCATTTAAAAATACATAATTTTACTATTTTTCTGGAAATGAACACAAAGTCATACGGAAGGTGATCCCAACTCTTTGTTCCTCTTGTCTGTTCAGGTGCACTCGGAACTGAGTAAATCCAGTTGAGAAACAGTTTGGAGTGTGGGTCTGTGGAAATCATGGTTGTGCAGAACCTTGTGCCATGTCAGTGCCAGGCCACAGGCAGGCCTGCTGCTTTTGCAGGCAGCAGTGCTTTATGCCATCTTTTTGTTTAACTGCAGAATGTGCTCCTACTATATGTTAACAGCTAAGTTCAGTCATTCCTGCTGTCATACAAATAGGTGATAAATTACAGCTCTGATGCGGGGCTTCTGTCTTTACATGCAAAGCTCAGGCCTCTCTGCTAGTGGCCAGCTTTGTTAATGAAGCGAAGAATTTGGAAGTTCATCTGGTCCAGCTCCCCTTACTCTAAGTAGTTTGAAGTTAAAGCCAGTCCTTTCATCCCTTTATTTTGCATGGTTTTGAATAACACACAGCCAGGGTGTCTGCTGACGGCGCTTGTCTAATGCTTACCTGCAACTGGCAGTCTTCTGTAAAAGTAAAACTATGACTTATCCAGTATAATTCCAGAACATATTCTTAAATTTCAGTAAATCCTGAGCTCACCAACTGGCAACTGAATTCCCTGAATAATGTTGAAGAACTGAGCATTTGAGTTGCTTTGCAGCAGGAGTACTGACTGGGGAGAAGGGTATATGCTATGTTGAAAGACACATGTACTCCAGGAGACAGTGAGCCAATGTTGCTAAACCTCTGTGAACCCATTCTTTACAGTGGCTGTGAGTGACAGGTAGATCTCCTGCCTGTGCCTCTGCCAGCTGACAGTTCTCAATTGCTGATGCTCCCTGTGGGTGCTGATGTGGATGGGACTTAACCATATGGTCTCACTCTGGCTTTCTCTCGCAGTGTTGAAAATCGTTGTCCTGTCTGCACTAGCAGCTAACTGATCTCAGCTCATTGTTGACAGCCACCATCATCAACAGGTCCCTTTCCCTCTGCGCGGGAGGCTTTTGATTATGTATCGTAAATCCAAGTGGAAGCGCGGTTACAATCTCGAGGGGCTTGGACACGGTGAGTTTGCATCTGAACAGTTGTTCTTCAAGAACAAACTTTTTTACTTGTACATGAACTTCTTTTCAAATTTTTTGTCTAGAGAATTCAGTAACTATTTTTGGAGTTGCTTTCAAATAGAACTTTTATTTACCTCTGGAAGATTTTGATTGAGATTAGCTGCTAAAAGTACAAGAGTAGAACAATGCAAACTACTTCTATTGTCTTGCTGTAACTATCTGTAAAGGTATTTGTTCTCTAATCACTGTCTTAAAAATAAAGGGAAGAGAATGTTTTCAGTAGTTCATTGGACTCTCTACAGCAACCCCTCGCAGCTTTTATAAAAATGCAGATTATTATATTAGCGACATGCCTTCTAAACTGTGCCAAATTTACTTTTTCATGCCCTAACGTTGGATTTCTACCTAAGGTTATTTCCAGAGGCTCTGATACAATATTTCCTGCCTGATGAGAGTGATGCCTTCTCCATCTCATCTCCCTGGCCTGTGCACACACGTAGCTCCCCTTCTCCAGATCTGAGCTATTCAGTCCTTAGCCTGTCTTTACTCCAGACCTGCTGACCAGAGTTTTTCCATGAGCTTAATTTTCTCACTAACTCAAGAGAAACTAATTAATTGTGGGAGTTTCCTAAGAGGTTCAGGGAGCTGTGCCTTAAGTTTTGTTATTAGACTGACTATCCTTCTGATGTGGTAGGCTTAAAATTCTTTCATTGCTTTCTGTAGCTTTGCATGTGAATATATCTATGGGTTGTTCTTTTTCCTTAGCCCTCTGGTTTGAGGACAACAGCTGCTGCCTCCTCTCAATATTGCTTGAACCAAAGTAGTAATGTGGTGTTGTGAGAACATCAACTTTACCTTGCTTAGACCAGTTTTCAAATGGCGTTAATGTTAGTGAAATTGAGAGTACAACCTTAAGTAAAAAGGGTGTGATTAATAGTGAGAGGACTTCCAGCATATAACTTTGAAAATGTTTATAGTTTTATTTTACATCTCAGGGGATTGGAGCAAATAGGCATGAGAAGCTAATCATGATGTTTTACATGGTCAAACCTATCAGTGTTTCAATGGCTGCTATTTCTGTTTCAGCTGCCAAAGTCCTGAAACTGGTTATGAGCAGTCAGTATTGGTGGTTAACAGCCTTGAAACATTTTAGGTGTGGGAAGCACCACTTCATTATTTTGCATGAGTTTACCGACTTGAATTCATGCTGCATATTTATTTTAATTTCTGATCAGCCCTGTATTACACTGGGCCTCTTGATTTTCTGTCAAGTTTCTATCATAAGTGAATTCTTAGTCCAAAAGTCCTTAATTCTGCAAGTGTGTTTCAAGGGGAAACTTGAAGGTAGTCAGTATGGTCTAGAGCTTTAAAAGGTAATGTAGGTGCTAGAGCTTTGTTTTGTAATCTTGAGAGTCTCGTTGGAAAATGTGTCAGGAAGAAGTTTCTGTCTAATGAAATATGGTGGATCAGAGAGGACTTGCTGTCTTCAGTACTTGTGTATAGGCCAAAAACACTTGGGAAAACTTTAGGAAGTGTTGTAAAAGAGTTGAACTGGTGGCTTCAGAAGCTGGGGGGTACCTGGCATTAAGCGCTTCATCTCTTCAGAGAAACAGTACACAACTTCAATACTGTACCTGACAGTGAACGTTGTCTCTGACGGCTGTGTAATTATTTTGAAGGTCTGGGGCTTATCCAGAATCAGAGCGGTGAATTAAATTACATGTCCAGCCAAGATTTGCTCTAGTACAGTCTTGCATAGGTAGGCTGATAGTGATCTTGCTTATGCTGCTGAATTCAGTTGCCTTCAGTGCAGCTGAATCCTTACTTACACCTGCATAATTGGGCTCAAGTACCAGATTTGGTGAGGTGACCTGGTAGATGAAGAAAAACAGAACATGGGCTTCAATTTCTTTTCCTTATTTAGTGTGCTTTTTTTGGTGGTGGGTTTTTTTGGTTTTTTTGGTGGTTTTTTTTTTTGGCATGGTATGCTTAGAAACTAAGTTCTACTGCTCAGTACCATTGATAATCTGCTAATCAGATGAGCCACATATCTCAGTTTTATTTTTGTGAAACATTGGGGAGGTTTAATATAGTAATAAAAAGAGAGAGAGCTAAGTCTTATGCTTCGTTACTGTGCCAGGAAATAATCCTTCCTCTCTGACCAGTACCTTAGCTGTTCCAGCCATGGCATGATGTAGTTTTACTTTTTTAACAATGGCTTTATTTAGATTATCCTTTTAACTAATGGTTTTGGCACGCTTTAAAAAGACACTTAAGGGGATCTTGTTGCAGAATTTCAATCTGGGCTAAACTTACAAGCTGCAAGTATTTTTACTTTTTAAAATTTAATTAGAGTCTTCATTTGTGCCACACTAAAAACCATCTTTGGAGCATGTTGAGATTGCAGGCAGTTACCTGAAAGCTTGAAGTTCTGTCAAAGGATTCAGTTTTCTGTATGCTGAAGGTGGTTTAGATTACTCTGTGCATTTGTGGTCAAAAAGAGATTTTGTGTTGCTTTCGATTAACAAGAAAGCTTTTCTTATGATCTTTGATTCCAGTTGGCTGCCACTTCACTGGGAGTTTTGATTGTAATACTTCAATGCCCCTTTGTGTTAGGCCTTCTGTTATCTTTGCTTAACTTTTGTGTTCTGGACCTTTTTTATGCTAGTAAAGATAAGTCTTGCTGCTTCAGTATATACAATCGTAGTGGTATTGTTTTGGGGGTGAGAATTGCAGCCTTTCTTATACAATTTTTATATTTTAGGTAGACTTCCATATTAGAAGTTAAGGAACAAGCACCATGCTATGTCTTTGGGAAACAAAGACTTTTAAAAATGTATTAATAAAAGTAATTAGTAAGTAACATGTGAGGATTTCATATTGCTGAATGAGGGGGGATGACTGGAAAAGACAGGACTAGCTATGAAAAGAAATCCAGTAATTCCTAAACTCGTACCCCTTCATGTTAGGCTCAGTCCTGTCTTTAAAAAGAAGGACCTAGAAGAAGTAAAACATATAGTTAGTCCTGCTTTGGCAAATCCCAGTACAGCAAATGTGAGGATGCTTAACCTGTAAGTTTTAATACCAGAAGCAGTAAAATACAGCTCTCTGTCACAAAACTGGGAATGTGCAGTTGTTCCCAAAAGTGGTGCTTTGCTCCAGAGGCACTGAGCTCTAACTCACAGCTCTCGTTGGGCAAGTTTCAAGACTGAAGCTTTGTGTCAACAGCTACACGTCTGCATTTTGGCTATAATATTCACATCAGTCTTTTGAGTAAATAAAATGAGTTTATCTTATTTCTGATACAAGAGAACTGCTTTAACTGTTAGATTTTAGGTATAATGAAAGTTAAATAGCTGTATATCTAAAGTAACAGATTCTTTCCCACCATGGTACTAAACTGTACTTTCAAAATAAAGAGCTTAGGGCACAAACAGGTTTTAAAGTGAAGACTTTAATAGGAAATGGGTTTTTTGTGCTTACCTGTTTTTATTGTTGTTGGTGGGGTTTTTTTAAATTTTTCTGTAATTTAAATGAAGTGCCTTCCTTCTAATAAGGAAAAAAGCCTGAGCTTGGAAGTGGTTACTAAAAGAAAAATGCTTCACCTCAGAAACTGATAAAATTATTTGAGCTGATATGCTCCTCATGTTGGTTTTGTAACATTGTATAGTGTTGATAACATTTCAGAGTAGCTGACCTTGCGTGGTTTTGTCCCAGCAGTCATGTTTGCATGCAAGGAATATCTATTATAAAATTGAGGAGGGCAAGCTTCTGACAGTGCTGTATTTATTTGTATGGTTCAAGGTTTATTTTGGGGGACATGTAATCCACATATTTCCATCAGTGAAATACTAAAAGTACAGAATGACTTCAGTGTTTCAAAAGGTTTAAGTACAACAGTGACTGCTAAGCCAGAGAAAGTGTTTTCTTTTCTTTATGTTCAGAGAATATCTATTCTACAGCTGGGGTTGATGTTGCTTGAGTGAGACTGAGCTTGCTTGAAAATTTGTTCTGCCACTAAGTTGCAGTGAGGCAACACCCAGTGAGTGCTAAAGGCACTTCTGATGATCAACCTGACAAACTTGTAGCTTTCATCAAAACTCACCTGACACTTCATAAAGTCGTACTGGGTGTCTAGTGTCAAATTGGCTTCAATGACTTTGCCATATTTTAAGTTCTTAAGTTTTTTATTATGTCTGTTCATTAGTTAATTACATAGATGGTATTCCTTAAATGTGTGAGGGTTTTTTGGTTGTTCTGTTTTACTTTGAATTTGCATTGGCCCAGAGCCTTGAATGTGTCACACATCTCTGCTGAATCGGGGGAGTGACTTCTTGTGTCAAGGTTGCCTGTGACAGTTCATACCCTCAGAGCCTTCTGCTCTGCAAAGGGATGGCAGGAGACATCCCTAAGCACAAGAGTAACTGATGACAAGCAGCAAATTGAATGTGAGTAGGACTTCTACAAACCTTTATGAACAGGTGTGAATGGGGCACCACTGAGCTCAGCCTCTGTAGCTGTTAGCAATTTGAAACAATGTTCATAAACAATGTCAGTCCAGAGAGCACCAATCTACCCTGAAAGGCTTGCAAAGATCACTTCTGAAGAGCCAGATTCCTTGGAATGAATCGGTCTTTGCAGAATGGCTGGCTGAAAAGGGGAAAGTGAAATGGCTGCTCCAGACTAGATTGTTACTGTTACCTTTGCTGTACTACAAAAACAGGGCCTATGGTTTCCGTGGTACGCAGACATGCACTTGTAGATACCCACATGGGCTACATTTGGGTATCTGGAGGGCACACCATGAGTTAAAGTGGAGGCTTCTCCTTATCTCGTTCCCAAGGTTCAGAATGGAAGAAATCTGTACTGTATTAACCAGTCAATGTGGTTAATAAATAAGTGATGCTGTAAATCATGTGGAATTTATTTCCAAACTCTCTGAAGTACTACTGTGTTCTGAATTGTCTGGTACTGTTCAAAAACCACTTGGTTGTAGTGCTGTCAAAACTGCCATTTTTTGTGGCTGTATGCTCTTTTCAATGTATTTGCCCAACAGTGTTTCCTATTTCCTGAATGGAAAAATTCTTCTTTGAATGAAAACAAGTCATTATTTGATAAAGCCTGCCTCTGAAGGCTTACAGGTACAAAGTGCAAAGCAGGAGTTATTGCTGGAAGTGAGTTTGCAAGAGTGAGCATACTTCTGCATGTCAGAAAAATGCCTGAATGAGAAAGAGATGTAAATTTTGTTTCATGCTTGTGTTAGTTCAAATCTAGCTCCATCTTTAACTGTTCGACTTATGGTTTTTTTTTGCTTTGGAGGCTTCTCCAGGTAACTTTGAAATATGAGCTGGAGTCCTGGCCAAGACAGAACTTTAAGTATGGCTTTTTGTTTTTTTGGGTTTTTTTTTTTTTTTTCCAGAAGAAGGGGTTTTTTTGAACTGTTTTGCTTGAACATTTTATGTCAAGCAAATAAACTATCATTAATTGATGAGAAATATGCTGAACTTGTGTTCTCAAACCTCAATTTTAAGAATCTTAGTTTCTATGCCAAATTTTGTAGGTTTATATTCACACAGAATTCTGCTGTAGAATTCTTGTGGATCAAGGAAGAACATTTTTTTGTCTTCAGGAACACTTTCTTTGCTGGTAGATTTAGAAGGAGTCAAAGTGCTGCCTTGCTAATGTAATTGCATTAGAGTTTGTAATGTGACGTAGCCTCATTGAAAATGCTGGGGCACTCCATGAAACTACAGCTGAACCTTTTAACACTGTCACACAATGGGTGCATCACTTTGGCAGTTGCTGGAAAAGTGTTCTGTCACAGTGCCTGTCACTATCCCTGTGCTTGACCAATCGAAAATTACTTTTGTCTTCATCTGCTAAATTTTGTGTGACATATGCTGAGTAGCCAAGAAGCAGTACAGATTTCAAATGCCTGGCTTTTTTGAGAACAAACAGGCCACTCTCTTGGTACCAAAACACCTTTCCTTATCTTTTATGACTCACGCTCTTGGGAATATTTCTTCCTCCGGTTGTAACTGAAGGCTGTACTAACTTAAAGTTGCCATATTGAGCTAGATACCTTCCCTTATTTGAAGGTAACATTTTTCTGTGGATGTAGAAAATTGAAAATTTGACACTAGTGATAACCTTGAAAACCTGCAACTACAAGTCAAATGTTAAACATAATAATTTCCTTAGCGCTTAATTAAAAATGGACCATATGGTCAGACTGAAGTCCCTTGGGTCCCTGTAGAAATAGTACAGCCCTATCTCCATGGCTGAGGTATTCTCTCCTGGGCTTTTTTTTTGTGGGAATATATTTGGCACAATAATATCAAACATTGCATCTGAGAAGAGCCAACAGTACCTACCAGCCCTCCCTTGTACCTGTAAAGAAGTAACTGTATTTCTATATCAGCCAAGGAGTAGAATTTAGGGATGACATCTCTAGCACTGAATTGCTACTATTTGGGAATGACCTTTTTTTTGTTAGGTGTTAGTGCCTACATAGATGTAAAGTGCAACTGCCTGTTTATTTTTATAAGCAGTAAACCTCTTACCCAAATTGGATTAGAAGTGTAGGAAGTAAAGTATTGTGCCTGTATATGCTAAATCATGCATTGCCAGTGGGATTAGAAAGGGAAAAAAAAGATCTGATCAACTGGTGTGGGATTTTTTTTCTCTGAGCAGTAAAAAACTGTGAACAGGCCAGGTGGTCTACCATGAGAAGGTATTAACACTGTTCTGTTTGAATTACTGGCTGTAGGAGGTGATGCACGTGGGAACTAAAGTGTACAAAAAGTTCATTTTGTGTTTATGTATAAATACAAGTTCTATTATCATAAAAGTTGGTTCACCTTCATTTTTAAGGGGCAGCTTTTAATGTATCTAGATATATTTCAGTATCCCTCTATCAGAAACCTATTGCATGTGACAAGCAATCAATTCTTGTTCTCTTGGGTTACTGCCTAAAGTAACATTTGTTCTGTACCTGAGCTCATAAAACAGTATTTAAAGTATTCCTAAAAAGATGTCCTTGACTGTCAGAAGTACAGGAAACGGAGGTGCTGAACTCTGTGTGTCTGTACAGAGCTCTGACATCTCTGTGCAAACCTAACCCTTGGCTTGCAGAGAGGAGCCCTCTGACAGCTCTCCAGAGGAATGTAGGTCATATGCTTTTATGTGCAAATGTTGGAGGTGATATGTTTAGAAAGGATGAAGTTTTCTACCATGTATAAAGATTGACTAAAGTTTGAAGTCAGGAGGAAGAATATTGTAAGATGGTTATGTTTAATAGCAGTGATTTGCAAAATACTCAGGTATGAGCTACGGACTTGGGACACTGATATGCCGAGGGGAGCTGTTTTGAGGTTATCCAGCACTTTTTTTACTGGAATTGCAGAGGGACTGTTGTCAAAATGGAGAGTGTCAAGAGTTTAGTAAAGTGTGGTTAGGAATTTAGGGTAAAGCAGAGGGCTGTTGGATAAACTTGACATTTTGTTTCACAATCTCTTTGAGGGTAACTATATTAGCCTTCTTGTAAGAGATCCATTTGTGTGACAAGAGAGTTGATTAGAAACTGTACTAAACAGTTTTTAAACTTTGTCCCTCCTAACGTACTTTCTTTCCCTAGAATGTGAGTGTGGGGAGACAACCAGTTATAGCTGATTTTCTGTAGCAGAATACTTTTCCTATACTTTCTTGCTAGTCTGAATGAATAATCTAACATGAAACGTTTTTCATCACTGATACAAAGATGTTTTTCTGAACTAAAAGTGTTACTACTTCTAGCAACTGTCTTAACATTCTCTATACAAGTCGGTGGTCAAAGGATCTGGCTTTGCGGGAATGAAAAATTTTAGGTAATGCAGGTTCAGCTAGTTCTGCTATAACCTTAAAGGCTTTGCAAGTACAAAACTTGTGTCTTGGAAATTATTTCAAATTGGGCCTCCCTTTCTTTATTTGGGGGAAACCGTAATACCTGAAGCTCAGTGAATCTGGGTTCTGGTGCTGAAAGATTGCTGAACAACAGCTAAAAATTCTTTAAGGAAGTGCTTGTGCATAGCCAAGATTAATTGAACCAGAAATGATACTAGAGAACTTTTAAAAATGTGTTTTACAATACTTCTTTTCCAGGTACCTGGGAAATTAAAGTTTACTGTCTTGGAAAGAAGCCTGGTGCAACTACATCTGTATGGCTCTGACTTGGCAGATGACTTGCATTAGTTTGACCCTTTTGGAAACACATGTGCTTTCTTCAGAAGGAAGCTTTGCTTATCATTATATCAGTCTTGAATTTTTGGAGTTCTGCTCATCTGATGCTTCAGATGGTACTTGAAGCCAGGTGGAGAACCATCTGTCCTGGTTTCAGCTGGGATAGAGTTAATTTTCTTAGCAGCTGGGACAGTGCTGTGTTTTGTGTCTAGGATGAGAATAGTGTTAATGCACTGATGTTTTGTTTTTTGCTGGGCAGTGCTTACTCTGAATCAAGGACTTTACAGAGTCCCATGCTCTGCCAACCAGGAGCTGCACAAGAAGCTGGGAGGGAGCATGGCAAGACAAGTGACCCAAACCTGGCCAAAGGGATTTCCATACCAGAGTACATCCTGCCCTGTATTATAAACTGGGGGGAGTTGGCTGGGAGGGACTGGCTGCTGCTCAGGGATGGTCTGTGAATCAGTCAGTGGGATGGTGAACAATTATGTTGTCATCACTTTCTTGAGTTTCCTTTCTCCTTTTATGTTGTTTATTTCAATTACTTTATTGTTCTTATTTCAGCCAGAGGATTTTACCTTTTTTTCCCTGATTCTCCTGCCTTTCACACAGGTCAGGGGAGGTGTGAGCAAGCAACTGCATGGTACTTGGTGACTGGCTGGAGTTGGTTAAACCACAACATTGTTTTAAGAACAGCTTAATTCCCAAATGTCTTACTTGGGCAACAGTTGCTGTGTTAAATTGCTCATTGGGCCCTAGTTCTCTTGGGAAGGACTTCCGTGGTGCAGCTGAGGAGCAGGCACACAAAGATGTGAGGGTGGAACAGCACTTCATAGGAAATGCTCATTAGGTTTGTCTGATGGCAAAGCATGACTCCTGTGATGGCAGATGCCTCTGTGCAGTGGGATGACTTGTTGCCACTCTGTAACTTAGGCTGCTTCAGTGACAAATTTCTCCACAGTTGCTTAAGGATCACCATGGCTGGATGAAAGACATTTTAGAGTTGGCAGATCTGTTTGAAGGAGCATTTGTTGTGCCTTAAGAACTTGGGATTCTATTTAGATCTTTTACCCAGCTGTCCTGCAAATCTAATTGACCTCTCTTACCCCTTCCACAAGTGGTCAGTGTAGAAGAGTTCATAAAGTACCATCTAGCCTTCATGTCACAGAAACTTAGATGCAGAAAAGGGTTCTTATCTGGAAGCTGTAGCTATAACAATGGACCTTTGTTTTCTCACCCCTTGTAAGAACTTTGTTACTTCTTGCCATAAGCCACCACACAGTAGTGCAGGGGATTAGGTCATTTCCTTCCCTTCTCCTCTTCCTGCAGATTATTTGATTAGCATTTCTATTGTATACTCTAAATAGCATGTTCTTGGCTTCAGGCTGGTCCCCCCCTCTATAATCTCTTTAAAACACTGTAGTATGACTTTTTATTAACAGCGTGACATGGGAACTCCTTGCACAGAGATTACATGTGACGTAACACAATGAGAGATTAATGGGGCTGGTAAATCAGTAATCTTCCCTTCTTTCTTCTTCCCTCATGCACCTGAGGTTAGGCTTCTGGGAACCCCCTAACAGTGTTAATGCCTTACAACTCATGAAATATTTTTGCTTTTTGGATATCATTGGCTTTGATCAGAATTCAGCCCCTGACTCCATGGGAAACAGTGTTCAAGTTGTGTATAGAGTATGATCAGCATTGAGTATTGAGTGTATAAATATACCATCCCTGTGGGATCATTACATGTCCTGGTCTTCCAGGTCTTCTTTTTACTTTCTTTTCTAAGTGTTCCCTTTCCTTCAGCCTCTGTTTTTATATACCGTGTGTGCAGTAATTTCAAGCTCTTACCCTGCATGGGGTTTTTATTCTACTACTTGCCTGTTTTGTTGAATAGAATTATCAACAGGTGTTTAAAATGTCAGTCCTCAAATTTAGTAGTAACACACTGATCAGGTTAACTCCAGCATGAAGAATTTGCCGTTCAGGCTTCTTGCCAGTCTGGACACTAGAAGCCATAGTTCATTGGCCCTATCTGTAAGGCTGTCTTTTTAGCTGAAACAGCTAGAAATGCATTCCTCTTCAAAGCTCGTGTTGAATGTCATGTGAAAACGCATAATTGTATCAAACTGTACAGCATCTGCCTGTGAGTCAGATAGAAGAACATGACGATACAGCCATTTATTTCTTTAACAACTTCAAGGAAAGAACCTCCCCTGCAGTTCAGCATCACTTTATGAAATTAGCAGTGATATCTTGGGCTGCAGATTGCATTGTTTTAGTCTGGCATGGTATCTGTACTCCAGGAGAAATCAGCTTGCCTAGCGACAGCATGCTGGAGTCATTTGCTTCCAGTCCTCAAGGCATGGGTTCTTGTGATTCCATGAAAATCATTAAACTCTCATGGTAAAAGTGGGGGGCAATGTTGGCGCAAGAACAGCTGAGTAGCGCATGGCTGTGAGTAAACACAGGCAGGGAAACAAAATGGTTCAGACTCTGTTGGATGAGATTCAGAGGCAGCCACATAGAAGTGTCCCTAGGGGCGAAAGAAAAAACCTAAATTAAGGTGGGGCATGATTAGCTATAAAAAGGACATTGTGTGGTGCTGCCTGATAGCTCCAGAGGGTTGCTAATATGAAGGCAGGTAAGGATTGTGATCTGCAGGAGGCTGGGTGGGGTGGTAGAAAGCAAATCCACCTGCAGCTGCTTCTTAGGTGGCTGCAGCATAAAGTAATCTACAAGCTTATTAACCTGAACAGCTGCTTCTGTAAAATAAAAATAAAGGAGTTCTAGAAGCAAATTGGTCTTCAAGTTTGCTTTTTGGGATGAACGCTTTAGAAACAGTACAACTCAAGTTTTGCAACTTGTTTGAGAAAAGTAATGCAGCCTAGAAGTGGTCATACCAATGTAACTTATCACTGCAGTTAAATACCTGAATACAGAGCACCTTTTGTACTCTTGGTGCCATATCTGTGTGTTAAGTGATACTAATGCAGTCCTGATGTGGTTTTCTTTTTTTTTTCTTTTAAAACAAAATCAAAAGTAAACCCTTAGCCCTGATTAAAACAGCATTCAAGCTGCCAACTTTTTATAGGCTGAGACAAAATAGAAAATACTTGAAAGTAATGGGGGAGGGGAGGTGGTGTGACTCCTCAACCCCAGTAAAAATTGCCATTTTAGGGGTCTACACATTACCAGTGGAAAAGCTGGGTTTGTGTGTCAGTAGCATGAGGCTGTTGATTTTCAGCAGGGAGGAAAATTCAACTTAAATCTCAAGATCGGGCTTGATGAGTCTGTGGTGTTACTGTTGAGACTGATGCAGAAGGTCCCTATCCCCTCATTTGCATTGATATAATGGGATTACAGAATAAAACCACAAACAGATAAGAAAAATTATTTGCATTGAAATAGTTGGAGTGTGTGGTTTTGGTTTTTCCCTTAGACCCTTGCCAGCTTAGTAATCTGCTAGGTGTGATAATGACCATACCAATTAAGAGCAGTGTTCAGTCCTGTAGCTTTTTCAGTGACCAGAAGAGTGGAAACAAGGGAGCACCTGTACATCAGTGTTTCTCCAGGTGCTTTCCAGTGTTCAGCAGCTGTGGCTCAACCACTTCTGTGGAGCAAAGTGGTATCTTTGTGCTTAGTAATCTACAGTAGGAGAAAAAAAGGTGTCTTTGAGCCTATGTGTAGTTTTATTATCCAGAATATCCTATGACAAGGTGTTCTGCAGCTGAATTTTCTGGGTAGGTGACAAGATCCTGTAACAGGACCACCTGTACAGCCTTACTTAGGGGAAAGTTGGCTGTGGAGTTCAGGTTGAGAAGAGAGAAAACACAGATGCATTCACCTTGTTCTCAGCAGTGAAGCTGACTTCTGTGGAGCTGCAACTTATGCTGTGTTCAGGCATTATGAAGAGATAAGCTGTTCTGACGGTTCTTAGATTTGAGTGTTACCCAGCAGCTGTACAGTGAGGTGAACTGGGGAAGAGATCCAGCTGAAAAATAACAGAGCAGATAAACCAACTTTTTAAAAAGTTGACAGATCAGTTGAAAAATTGTGTTTAAAAGATTGAGGTGGCAAGCCAAAGCAGGAGCACCAGGAACAGGAGCAACTGTACATATACAACTTGGAGATGGGAAATGTCAGGCTGTATCTGCATTGCTTGAGCCAGGGTAAGCATGTACCCCTTCTTCACCCACTACAGCTGTGATGTAGAACTTGATGTAAAGGTTAAGCTGCTGTGTCATATCGTGATTGCAGCAGCCTCGCAGCATTTGCATGATCAATTCCACGAGGTAACTTGGAAGCTGTGGTAACTTGATCACCACTTTATGGCTCAGACATTTAAATTATCCCACCCACTGGCTTGATGCAGTGAATTCAGTGTTGGTGGAATGAGAAATGAGCTCATAACCTGGTCTGGCACATGCAGATTTGCCTTTCTAAACGTGCATCCTACAGGAATGAGCTGTTGTAGAATCATTGGCCATGACAGTCCAGTACACACAGGTGGCATCTGCAGGTGTCGTGTCCAGTCTTACAGCATTAGTAAAAATGGAGATAGCAATGCTTGAAGAATTTCTGCTGGTATAATTCTCACTGTATTAAGAAATTACTCTTTGTGTGGGAGGTGAGGAAAGCTAGCTGGGCTAATAAATTATGGTTAGAAAAAAAGAAGAAAAGGTATAGCATGCATGGGTACAGTTATGTAAGAGAAGGAAATAAACCAGTGTTTCTCGGAGAACCTCATCCGCAGAACTGCCAGGCAATTGGGCTGCAGTATTGTTCTCAACACACCCTCTGCTTCCTTTTTTCCTTTTTGGGGCCAGGGATGGATGAATTGATGGAGCAGGAGCAGGATGCCGCTCTGCCTCCAGCCAATGCTGCGTGGTGCCGCGGTGTTTACCCAGCTTACGCAAGGCAGAGCCGGCCCCTCTTGAGGCAGAAGGCACTTCCCACGGCTCAAGTAAAAGCACACAGAGCAGTCACTCAGTCTGGCAGTTGCTGGGGGTTTAAAGGAGTTGGTGGATTTCAGCTGATTTTTAACAAGATCGAAGGGTTGGGTTTTTTCTTCTCTGCTGTGTAGGAATACTGCAAGGACACAAATATCCTGGTAAGTGCTCTGCATGCTGTCACTTTTCCCTTTTAGTGTGGTATTGTTTCAGTCTCTCTTCTAAAAGCCTCCTCAGTTGCAGTGGTTTTCAGTGATGCTGTGGAAAGGAAATCTGAGAATGGGCAGTGTGTCTGCAGGCTGCCCTTCCACCTCAAAGAGGTAGAGATATTCCAAGTGCACAGCATGTTAAGTGCTGTTTGATCATAAGAAGCGTCAGTCACTTCTCATTTTTAGGGTGCAGAGCAAGGTGCCTTAAAACTGTCATTACCTAACAAAATCGTACCAAGGGGAATTTCTCATGCAGCTGTTAAATATTTGTGTTGTCTAAACTGAGCAAAAGGCTTTAAATGTAACTGTAACTCCTATTTTTGTAAGATGATATAGTATGCTGTGTGAAAAGGCTTTAGTGTAATACAAACAGCTATTTAGCAGATACTTTGGTACATGAAATGCCTCATCAGGAAGTCAGAAGCTCATAAAAAGCAAAACTGTAATGTTCAGGCATGTAGAACAAGAAGTCATTGTGGTTATTTGCAAGCCCAGGCTCCTCAGCCTTATATTCCAGTACAGGTGCATCAGAGAGTAGATTTTCCTGGACTTGAAAAGCTCCATTGCTTTGTGTAAAAATAAGATGCCACTGTTTTGGTCTAAACTCTTAGGAAGTTTTGCTCTTGTGACTGACTCTTAAGTGAAAGTAGTGAAAGTTGGGACTGCCTTTTGTTTTTTTAAGGTAATACTGCGTAATTTGAAGCAGTGGAGAGGATAATGTTAAAGGTTTCTGACTGCAGAGTTCTCTGCAGCAGAACTATACTTCTGTACCCATATTGTACAAAGTTTTTTCTTTTCTGCTTGTACTTTTGCAAGGCACTCTCTGAAGATACAAATAGGTATGCTATGGCTAATGAACACCTGATGTTCTCCCAGCCTGCCTCTATGTAGCATTGTTTTATGACTTTTCCATACTGGTTACAGGTTATAAATTTGATAATTTGAGTGAAATGAAAATAAAATCAAAACTATACTTTTTTTTCAGCATAGCACATGGAGTTTGTACTAATAGGCAAAGTGCAAGTGCAGCCAAAACTTCATGGAGAAAGCTGCAAATTAATCATCTGAAGTAGCTTGTGTGAGTAACTTTGACAGGTAGTTCAGCTGATGGAGCAAGGACAAGCTGTGGTGTTTGGAAGGGCTGAGCCCCGTGTGAGGCTCTGCGCGTTGTCACTGCTATATCCGAGAGCTGATGTGGAGGAGATGGGTGGCATTGGGGTTCAGACTGCATGTAAATGGAGCAGGTTAACTGGTGAAGAACTTTCTCAGCTAATTAAGGATACAGATAATATTGCAGTGACAGCTTTAATATAGACACCCTGTGCTAAAAGACAAATGTTTTTGGCTTCCCACACGCAGTCTAAATTACATCATTTATAACCCGTAGGAGGTTATCGTGGTTTCCTCAGGGGAGGATCAGCTGTTACTTTTCATAACTGAAAAAAATTCTGAACTATTTCTTTTTCCAAGGGAATATTTTCAGAATTGATTCTTGTCAGTCTGTTGGAGTGGATCATTATTGATTACATAAATCTTCCAGGTTTAATACACCCAACCACATTCTCATGTCATCAGTGGCAGTTCAGAATAAGAGGACTGAAGTTAGCAGAGATCTGATTGAAATCAGGCCCCTGTGCTTTGATGGGGTTTTTTGGTCTTCTGAAGAGGAATGCTATTTCTGAGTACTGTCATAAAGTACAGATTTTCATACAGGTGCCTATAATAGAAGTCCTAGTCAAAAACACTCCCCTGGTTCATTGAGCAAGGTTGCTTGTCCTCAAGGCACTGTTCCTGTCTTTCCTGAAATTGTTGAGAACTTCAGACTTGCTTCTGAGGCTAGAACAGAACTGGCAGAATGCTAATTCAGCTGAAACTGCTGTTTCTTAGACTAGACAAAGTTAGCTGTGGCCTTAGAGTGGAACAGTAGGTTTGCTCTTGTCAATGAAGTTAATGCCTCTTTCAAAGTGTCTCTATACAATGGGGTTTTGTGTGTTTATGTGCTCTGACTCTTGCATGACTTGTTTCCAGGATGACCACTAATGGCAGATGTCCACAGTAAAAAGATGCTTTCATCCTGTTTGTGACAATGAAAAACTCCTTTATTGAGATTTTACAGATGTTCTCAAGGCATAGTAATAGATAGCTGTAGCATTGGTTATGCTTGGTGTCCTGTGCAGGATCGGCTGCTTGCTCATCTCAGAGCTTGGCCTTGTTGTCTTGTTTTTGATATCCTGTTTTTGTCTTGCTTTCATATCATAAGACACTTGGTGTGTGTATAGTGGATGACTAAGCTTATTCTGAGTTACAAAAGAAAAGGTGTACAGTATAGACCAAGGAAATAATAAGCCGTACTAGAGTAAAAGGCTGGCCTGATACTCCACACTCCCAAGGCTTATTCTTGGGCATTTTTGATGCTGAAAAACTCCCTTTTCTAGAAATAAGGAAATGAATTATCCTTCCTTTGAAAAGGTAGTGTATGGCTATTGGTCTAAAGTGATAGACATTTAAATTGCAGTAACAGAAGCATCACTATACCTTCCCAGTGTATCTGTAGTGAAGGATGCAAGCTGTACACAGAATGTGGCTAATCTCAAAAGTGGAGTCTGAAACCTGCTGATGTTAGAGTTGCAGGTGTGTGTAGGAAGGAAACGTGAGCTTGTTTTTAACTGCAAATGGGGAGAAGTGTGAAAACTGTGGTTGATAAACACATGCTCTTTTTACCCAGTGATCACTTCAGTAAAAACTATTTTAATACAAGCTTACAGAAAGACTTACAGGAAAAACAGTTAAAGGAGGATAACTTTCCAGTGGTGGAAGTTACTACTTCACCCATCACGTAGGAGAAAGTGATTTCTCAACCTTTGTCTCTCTCAGCTTTCAGAAACATAGTGATGCAAGAAGCTGATTCCTTGTTGCTCACACCAGGGGAAATCAGTAACATTACTGATATTGTTTTTGAAACCTGGCAACCTGGGCTTGGTGGGAGCACAAACAAGCAGTCAGTCTGTTGGGAATTACTGTGGTTTTTTTGGTTTTGTTTTTTGGTTTTTTTGGTGGTGGTGATGGTGGTGGTTTTCTTTCCTTCTCTCCAATTTCTTATTGCCTCCTCCTTCCATGCTTGCAAATATCTTCGTCTTGAGAGACTAGTATTCTGTCCAGCTTGTTTGTGTCTCACAGTGACTTTTAACTTCGGTATTCTGGTTGTTTAAATCTGGAAATCAAGATTTTTACTTTGAAGTGGTGAGATGTAAGCATAGAAGAGAATAGGCAGTGCTGAAATACTGTACATGTATTCAGAGGATATTGGTTTCTTGCAGTCACAGGAGACTTGCCTAGTGGAAACTGGAGTGATCAAGACCTTAAATGTGTAAGTGGATGTTAGTAAAATTGGGTCCTACTTGTGCATTGTCACACTATTCAATGTGAATTGTGTTTGCAGTGTGGCGTTTTAAATCCAAATAAAGCTGTTGACAGTAACATGTAAATCTTGAAGGATAAGGACAAAATGTTGTTTCATTGGCCATGGAGTTACTTACAGTTTATGTCTAACTGATCAAAAGTGCACCTAAAGAGCATATTCTAGTTTCTTGATAGAATTGTGTGACTTCCTAAAATTAATTGTATTGCTAGAATCATTAAGGTTGGGAGCTTGTCTGGTTCAGTCCCTGGACTCAAAATGGGACTGGACTGCCTTTGATCAGGCTGTTCAGGGCCACATATAGCTGATCTCCAAGGATGGAGATCTCACAGCCTCTCTGGATTGAGGGGTTTTCCCCCCCATAATAGCTAATCAGGATTTTCTGTGTTGTAGCTTGTTTGTTACCTCTTGTTGTGTCACTGCATACCTGTCAGAAGGACTAGATTCCATTTTATCCGTATTCCCTCTGGCTTAGCACAGAATTGCTGAGGGAAGAGCTGGATGTGAGAATTGCAAGGGTAGTCAATGGAGAACTGCAAATAGTATAAAAAGAAAAACATTGATAGATGAAATGCCTTTTGCTTTATTTCTAAAAGCAAAAATAAAAAAAACCACAAACCTTAAAATATGTAGATATAGAACATAAAGATATTACTATAAAAAGGGAAGGGAAAATTCCCATTTTTTGCATCTGAATCAGCATATTTTTATTTTAATATATTCACTGACAGAGGACTTCTTTCTATACTGTGAAAGTGGTTTTCTGTGCAGTATTTTAGAAAAGGGCTAGTCTGGCACTAGCTACAGTTGCTAGCAGCCTATAATGCTGGCTCTGTGTTTAGAAAATGACGGTAATTTATTACAAAGAGACTTTTATTCTAGTATTTTTAGCTTGCAGCCGAGTGTTTAATGAATCTCTGCTTGGGCTCATTGAATTTATGTTCTCCCCTCCCCCGCCCCATTTTAACCATTAAGATACTGCTATTCTTGCTGCAATTCCAGAAGCTTGGTCTACAAAATAGCAAATTTATTCACAAGATGCTGTGCCTTACTGCAAACAGAATCTGAAGACTTGCTGAAGCAACTAAAGACTAGTTGTGAGTGAGTCTCGTGGCCAGGAAAGGCAGCTGAATGGTTGACTATGACGGATAAGCTAGAGCTGATAGTTCAGAACCCACTGAAATTCAGTCTGTCTCTGTCCCCCATGGAAAATGATGTGTTCAGTGAAAGTGAGCTCTTAACCTCATATACTCTGAAGCATCGTTTGTGAGATCTTTCCCAGGGGATAGTCTGGATGCAGGGACCAGTGTTTGCATGAGACAGGAGAGAGTACAAGGATATGACCTCTCCTTCTACTGGAATGGAGTCAGAAAGCTGTGGCTTGCTTTCCCTGCTATAGCAGTCTTTGCCTTCTGTGACTTTATTGAGTCCTGAAGAACAGGAAGGCTTGTAAGAAACCTGACTTACATCCTCAAATTTTAAATGCTTTTCTCGGTTTAGTTGTTGTCACTTTCCAGTCCTTTGAAACAGCTGCGTGAGCAAGTACCCTCACTGAACTTTCTGCTGCCCCCAGAGAAACCAGTGTTAAGAATAAAAAGTATTACCTGTTCATGAATTCTTCCTGTTCTACTTTCCTGTTTTTGATACTGAAGGATTTTAACTGGTACCCATTGTGGTTTGGAGCTAACTGCAAACAGTTGTGCTTGCCTTTAGCCATGTAAGTTGCTTTACTCACAAAAGCTTTTCAAATTTTTCAAATAATACAGGACTGTGCAAAGGTAAGCATTTTCAGGCTTCAGTCTCTTCTCTTTGGCAGAAGCAGAGATCTTGACACTAAATGTTTGCTGCTGCCAGGTCTATGATTTTTGGAAGAACATTGAATGAGATGGGATCTTGTAATTGACATCTTATTCCTTATCAGTGTTGAAGGTTCTTGGAGGAGTTTAGACGAGTCTGTTGTTCAGAGCTTACTCCAATGAAGCCTGTTCCACTGATGTCTGGAAATCCTGCAAAAAGCAGGAGCGGTTGGTTCCTTAGCTATATACCGTCACTTCAGTGCGAAGTTGTCCTTTTAATTAGCCTTTCCTAACTTTTTGAAGAAGTCTCCTGTAGTACTGTAGGAATAAAAACTGGTCAGGTTATACTACAAGAGAAGGCCCATTATATATTTTAGTGGATCCTTTTCTTCTACTCTACATCATTCCTTCCAGTAAGTTCTTCACTCAGCTTTAAATGATCCATGAGCATGCTCTGTTTCAGGAATGGAGATGTTATCCCATGGTAGATTAGACTCATCTCTAGTGGGACAGCACTTGAGTTCTATTTGCAGACATGAAATTTCCATTGGACTGATCTTCAGGACCCCATTGGAAGGATATAATTGATCTTTGTTATTTCTGGGAACAAAAATATTTTCCTTTTGGGTACAGTGCACTAGGGCGATCACACTGGATGAGAAGTAGTGTGTATGTTGGACTGATTATTTTTCTAGGAGTGCTGAATCTTGTATGTGCTTGAGTTGAAGTAATCTGAGGGTATGGTATTTGTGAAAGTGGTGTGTGAAGCACATAAAGGTTCTGAGATGTATTTGAAAAAAAATGAAGTTCAAACAGTCCAGCCAGACTTTTGAAAGTGGATGAGCAAGCTGTGTTATTAATGATGGCTCTAGATTTCTAATGCTCAAACCTTCCTTAAGTCTAATAAGAAGTGGATTTCCATCATGTGCAAAATAAACTTGAGTGGATTTCTTTAAATGTAAAGCAAAAGAAAATGCTTTAAAGAGGAACTGAGAGATAGATGTAGGATATCTTTCCTTATACCAAGATTTTCTATATAACTCCTTTTATGGCTGAAGTCTGTGCCTGGGAACTGCTGACCCCTTTTATTGTTTCTGCACAGTTCTCTGGACACTTGTGCAGGTAATGCTTTAGGATCCTTTAACTGTTTGTGTTATTTTCATGAGACTTTGAAGTTGACTCAGACTGAGATATGTATTTTTTTAGTTTTCCATTAAAATTGTTCACTTGGATGAACAGAGGAAGAGGAGAAGCTGCACCAAACCTGTTCTTGTACTAATGACTAAAGTTATTTTTAATGTTTGCCCTTCCCACTTTCTCTAAGTGAAAGGATTAGCTCTTTAACACTGTAATGTGGGGTTATACTATTTAGATCTTTGGTTACTGTGTCACGGTATTTCCCAGTCCTGTGCTGTTTTGCTGTTTCCTTATAGGCACTGCTGTAGTTTCTTGTGAGTTGTTAAATGTCAAGGCAGAGGACAACTGTTGGCCAAGATTAAATTAGTTGTATGTGAAGAAGACTGAATTACAGGGGGGAGAGGCTGTTGAGGAGATGAATATTCAAGCAGAAAATAGGTAATCATGTGGGGAGATGAGAACATGAGCTCTTCCAGAAGACAACTGTACAAGCAACTATAATGCAAGAAAATTTTAAAATAAAACAAGAAATGCTGAAGTTGATTGTAAAAATACTGCATAGAAAAGATACCCTTATTTTTATATATAGATAAATTATGAAGATTTATACTCACTTCACAAGTAGAAATACTTCAGAAGGGAAATGTGTCTAAAGAACTGAGCACTATTAAACACTAGGTTCTATTTAGTTCAGTATTAACATCAGTAAAGCAGCCGTGAGCTGTGTTCACAGGCTCATAGTTTCAGAGAGCGTGGTGCTCCAAAGCAGGATGTGATGCCAGGAGGCAAGGAGGACCCTGGAAGACATGAAAATTGTAAACACAGTTAATGTTGTGGGGCTCTCTTTATCAAATGAGGCAATCTCCACTTCAATGTTTTGTGACTACTGGCATCATTTAAAGTCACATTTTCATATGATAAGTTTGCTTTAATGTCTTTATTTTAGAAATTTAAAGGCAAACCTACAACAGTGAGTAGCCTCACAGTCCCAGGGGAGTTACTGCTACACTTGGGTCAGCAATCCAGAAATGCTTTGGAGCAAACTATACTCCTTGACTCTCTCCTGTGCCACTGCCGCTGTTCCTGTGTGACAGAGGGAGACTGTTGGATCAGTGAAATGTGCTTTCAGCACCAGCTGAGTGATGGGTACCCCAAGGCTTGAACCAGGACAGCTGCCGAGTGAAAGGGCTCACTGCTTCCCAGGCAGCAGAAATAGCTTGGTGTCACTGTCCCGGAGATGGGACACAGACACTTCACAGCAGTGTTGTGCAAATCAGGTTTATTGCAATGCGCTCACCTCTCAATGGGTCAGGGTACTGGTGTGATAATCATGTGTGCTAGGCATAGAGGCAGACTGTGGTTAACTTGTTTTCAAACGCTATGAAATCTGAAGCACCCAGACTCGAAAAAAAAGAAGAGATTTGGAAAATAATGAGAAATGAAAGGAGAAAGAAAAAGATTTCTATTTCCTCTCCTGGTTGTGTTCTGCAGGCATCATAGCAAACATTCTGAGGACAGTGTGATGTCTTTGCCTGGATTTGTGAGAAACCCTCCCAAATATGTGGAATAGCGTGAAGGAGCAAACTTGAGTTTTTAGAGAGCATTGTGAGCTGATTGCAGATGGCAGTCAACATATGCATGCTGAATATGAAGGTGTAGATTTCAGAAAACATGTTGAAGGCCAAGCTTCTTTGTCAAGGAGCAAAGACTTGGGAGAGGGGTTAGAGATAAGGTCAGTAAAGGGATCTGTGCATCAGCTTCTGAACAAACGTGAGCAGGCTGTCAAGCACTGCCACATCCTTTTCTCCGTTCTTACGATATAACATGGTCATAGATAAAATCTGCATGATGACACCTTTTCTGCTAATAACTGTGGTCTAATCAAGGTGGAAGAAAGTGGAGATACAGCATTGTAGTTGTGATCAAAGTTGATGACAGGATTCAAAAAGTGCTGTGTGGGTCAAAAAGTGCATTTGCACAGAAGGCAGAATGTTAACCATCGGTACTAAAAAAGGTTGGTAGCTCTCTGAGTTGGTATAAAAACTCACCTAGAAGGGCCAAGGGAATGTTCTTATTTCTGTTAAAGAAAGCCTCAACAGGCTCTCATCAGCTTTATTCTTTATCAAACAAGTGCTCTGCTGGGTAGGCTTTCTCTGGAGGAAGGTCAGAGATGAGCTGCATGAGTCAAAAGTGTCTGGAAATGCTACTAATGAGAAGCTGTAAAAAATACAATATGAACTGTTCCTCAAAGCAGAAGTCTGAGTAAAAAATGCACTTCAAGACTGTTTTCATTAGAAGTTGTGTAATTCCCTCAGGAAATCTCCTTCAAACAGATGTTTATATCACTTCTGTCTCTGGCTAAACATGAGAGATCACATTGCACACCCTAAACTTTAATGGTAGGCTTGATATCAAATTGTCATACACCTTCCATCTGCAAATCCAGAAACTTCTTGGAAAGCTCTTAATTAGACACTTCCCATGAAAACTTTTGCCTCTCTAGCTAATGGGCTGGTCTTGCTTTGTAGTTTTTTTCTTTAAGTTTAATGTCTATTTGGCTCTACTTCTCAATAGCTGAACAAAATACAATAAATGAAGCTATGTATCATTTTATCTAAAAACTAGCATGGAGGAAAACAAACATGGATGTTTTAAGGCCACAGTAGAATTTTCTAAATGCATTTTTTTGTGATCTAGCAGTTCTACAAGGCAATTCCACCTTAATTCATGTGGTTTTATATAAGTTTTTAAAAATTATTTCAGGTAAGACCAAAACATGGAAAACACAAAATGTTGTACCTACCGTATCAGATTGGTGTGCAAGTTTGTGTAATTAGAGTGGAGTATTTTCTCTTAATTTTGGTTTTATTTTTGCAGGAAATAATGAAAAAAGTGTGCCACAACTCTTGATCAGAGATCTGAAGTTTGAGAAGAAGTCATTAGCTAAGCTCATGTTTTCTCCTGATCAAGAAAATCATCCATCAAAGGCACCAGTCAAATATGGTGAATTGATTGTATTGGGGTAAGTGTTTGTGTGTTAGAGAGTCTGAGGGTTTTCTATGCTGTAATTCTGTGGGCATGTTTCAGTATTGTGTTAATCAATTTCTGGATTTAAATGTGATTAATTGAAAGTCTGCAATTAGTAACACTATACTAATTAGGAATACCTGGTGCTTAGAATGAAAGTTCTTGTGGGTCTGTATCTCATGAGAAACTAAGTAATACAAGAATGATGGACTTTGTTCTTTTTTCTGTGCTTTTTTGTAGGTACAATGGGTCTCTCCCAAATGGAGATAGAGGAAGAAGGAAAAGTAGGTTTGCTTTATTTAAAAGGCCCAAGGCAAATGGGGTGAAACCCAGCACTGTGCACATTGCCTGTACCCCTCAAGCAGCAAAGGTAAGCTCCATTTCTCCCTTCAAGTCTGTCTGATTTCTCCTAGTGCCCTGTAAAGGGCTGTTAGGAAACAGTTTAAACAGCATAAAGTTCTGACTGCTAAAAGAATGGTTTGGGTTTATCCGAAGTTTTTTAGTACCTGTCAGAGTTAGCAAGAAAAAATTCAGCAAGGAAGATTTGGTGCCTAGTCCTTGCCATGGCCAGAAAAAACATAGTTTTGAAACATGAATGTTCTGGGCACAGGCTAGTCAAATAAAAAACTTTGTTTTCCTTCCAAACTCACTACAGACATCTGTTCTAGACTTCGTGGTTTTGCACTTACTCTGCTTTAGGATTAATTTTGCTTCATGTGCAGTTAACTTCTAAATGATCCTTTGCCAAATCTCCCCATGTGCTTGCTGCTCCATCCAATGGGTAGGGGTTCCCCAGGGATCAGGACACGTGGGTTTTGCAGGGCACGTTTCATAGGGCTTGGAATCAGAGTTCCCATTAAGAACCAGAAAAGAAAGGGCTTAGGCCCTGAAGTTTTTCATGTCAAAACTAATACATTAAAGCTATGGTGTTACCATGAAATATTTCTGTATTGTTGCTATTCAAGTGTGAGTGCAGTTGTGTTCAATAACTAATGGAACATTTCTACTAAAACAATGGAATTTGAGGATGCTTAGTGGTTGTTTAGAAATTGCTGGTGACAAGATCAGGCCTTTAAACAAATATGGTAGATTTAAGTGTTTGACTCCCAGAATACCTTGACACTTACAGATGTTGACCCTAAATTCAGGGAATGCTATAAAGTATTCTGGAATCAGAAGCATTTTTGTAACCAAAATTCCTGTAGTAGAGTTACATTCATAGGAGATCTGTGAAAAGAACATTTAGTTTTGCAAATTCTTTATGGTCTGGTAAGTACTGTTTAGCAGCACTTTTAGAAGTGTTTGTCAGTTCCTAGTAGATAATTACAGAATGAACATCTAGACTAACAAACTGAAACCTTTGTTACAACTTCTGCAACCAATGTTGTGCTTCTCCATTTTACCGTATTTACCACCACTTTTTTCTCTATGTATCTTAAATTAGTCATTACTGATTTTAGTATTAACTCAAATCCTGGTTTTAGAATGAAGTCCCGAAGTTTTTGTCCTCGCTTTGCTGTTGGCCAGGTTCACGCTGAGATGGCCATGAAGCTGTTACGTTCTGTTTTAGCCTTTGCATTTGGTTGTTTTGTCCTTCTGTGTTCAGGCCAGTGTTGCTTTAACACAAAACATGATTAATAATATGCCCTGGTTATGTTTATTTAGTTGCAGCATGTGGTGAAGAGACCAGTTTGGTCTGTTGCTGAATCAATCCTGCAGCTTTTTTTTAGTGGCCAGAACTGGGTTTTGTGAAGTTCAACTGCAGGTGTGTCATTAACAACCATCTGNAGTTATCGTGCACTGATTCAATAATATTTGGCATTTTTCCACAGGCAATAAGTAATAAGGACCAACACAGCATATCTTACACTTTGTCTCGGGCCCAGACAGTAGTAGTTGAATATACACATGACAGCAACACAGATATGTTCCAGGTATGTGAGGTAAATGTGTAAGTGTGTTCTCATTTTTGGTAGTTTCAAACAAGGCATCCTCTCAGCAGGCTTTTTCCCTCAGACCCAAAAGTTTGTGTGTCTCAGTTTCTGTACTCACTATTCAGAGCAATTAATTTCTGTTCATTCCAAAGCCCATCCTGTGAACAAGGCTGTGTGTGTCTGTACATCTCTTTTAGACTTGGGCAAAGGTGAAAGTTGGGGGGTTTTGCAACTAATGCACAGGATTATGGTTTTGCCTTTGATTGCTGGTCTGCAAGTCACATAATCTATCTCCTAGTCCCTCCTTGCAAAATGAAGAATAAAGGGCACCGTTCTCTTTAAGCATTTGGAACTTTTCTTCTGGCATTTACAAAGGGATTTGGGATCAGCCAGTTGGAGACAGGGTAGAAGAAATACAGTGTGGAAACACAAGAAAGCTTTTGGCACAAGTAATATGAAAAATACTCTGAACTTCTTTAAGCAAACCCAGCAATGTCTAAAGCAGTGGGAGATGTGAAGAGAGGAGCCTCAGTGCTGATGCTGGCAGTTCGCAACAACTTTGCTGCAGTTCCTGTGTGTATGAGAAGGGACCACAAACACATTTGCAGCTGTGGTGTGCCCTCATATCTTATAATTGTTTCCTGTTTTTGTCAAAAGGAAGGGGTTTGTTTGGGGTTTTTTTTTTTAATGTGTGCTTTGTTCTCTCTGATTCCCAGACTGTGATCTTGCGTAGCTTTTTTTTTTCCCCTCGTTGTTGCCACTAGTTTATGGCAAGGAGTTTTGCTGTCACAGCATTTAGCTGTGACGCCACTGCAGGATCTAAGGAGGTGGGAGGTGTTGGGAAGCAGTGGAGGAAGCTGCTTTGCAACTGCAAATACTTACAACAGAGCAAAAGGACTGTAATGAAATCACTGCAGCATAAGCTATTGTTTGTGTGAGTGTTCTCTCTTCGGGCATGCTCTGGCATGTGTGCTGCTCTGAAATCGCCCCTGGCAGTCCCCGTGTGCTCACGGGTTATCCTGCCTGAGAAGCAATATACAAACACATTCTGACAAAGCAGTTTTAGTCTCATGAAAGCTCTCCAGCCCTCACCAAAAAGCACCTCAAGCTTTTGGGTCTCTTGCTCAGCAGTTAATCAGTCTTAATATAACCACCTATTATCAAAGAGCCTGAGAGCTCTGGAAATGAGTGAGCTCTAGTAGTGTGTAAGGAGGCTTTAAACCCAGCTATGTGAATGTTTGGGAAAGGATTATTACTTTTCTTCTTTGTAAGGAAAAGGACAAGATGATTTGACTGGAAAAGCAGCGATACCTATGCAGTTCTATCAAACTCAGTGCAGTTCTGTGGGACTGCAAAACTCATGGTTCCCTGCAGCCAGAAAAGGAGGCACAGCTACCAGGAAAACCTGATTGTAGTCAGATGTTACATTCTTATGTTCTGAGTGTGTAAATGTAGCCTCTCTCTGCCACAACCACCTGGTACCTGGTCTTTCACAAAAGGTTTGCTTCTTCTCAGTGCCTGCCAGAGCTGGAGAGACAGCTCTGGCACTGTTCAGAATGTTTTGGGCATACAAAGTGACTGCATGTCACTGTTCTTCCCTCTGAGTGCTGTTCCCCAGCTGTTTTGGTGCTCCTGCAGCTGGTCTGCCTGACCTGAGTGTAACCTCTCTGATGGAAAGGCCTTCAATGGGAAATCATCTCAGAATTGACTTAATTACGTAATTTTATTTCTCCTTCCTTAACTTGGCTGTACACAGCTTTCAGAAGGACTTTGATCATTTGGAGACAGAAAAATTCATTTATTCAGATGAGGCTTTAGGAACCTAAATTGATAGACTGGTGGACAGGAATGCTTTCAATTGTAACATCATGATTTCTGTATCGTTGCTTTTAATTGCTTTGAATTGGAATAGTCCTAGACCCAAAGACAAACTTCTGATCATTTTTTTTAATGCTTTTCCAGATTGGTCGGTCAACGGAGAGTCCTATAGACTTTGTAGTAACAGATACAGTTCCTGGGAGTCAGAGTAATTCAGATACACAGTCTGTGCAGAGCACAATATCAAGGTTTGCCTGCAGAATCATCTGTGAACGTAACCCTCCCTTTACAGCAAGAATATATGCTGCAGGATTTGACTCCTCAAAAAACATTTTTCTTGGGGTAAGGGAATTCTTCTTTTTTTTTCCCCCACTAGAAGTTTAGTGCAGCCTTATTTTTTAAACTAATACATAGCTCCACTTCAGTCAAATTAAAAGTTCTTATTGATGTAATTTCTTTTAGGAGAAGGCTGCAAAGTGGAAGACATCAGATGGGCAAATGGATGGACTAACAACAAATGGAGTTCTTGTTATGCATCCTCGTAATGGATTCACAGAAGACTCCAAGCCAGGGGTGTGGAGAGAGATTTCTGTGTGTGGGAATGTGTTCAGCCTCCGAGAAACCAGATCAGCTCAACAGAGAGGAAAAATGGTAAGAGGAATGACCAGTGTTTTATGCAACCTGCTTAAAATGGTTCAGCTGTAAGTGGTATAGTTAGGGCATAGAGCTGGAATCTGCTGGAATTCCGTGTAGTTGTCACCTCTGCAATTAGTTACACTGCCTTTTATGTGCCTGTCTGCGTGCATAAAGGTGTCTTGCTCAACCTGAATAACTGAGTTTATCTGCAAACTAGTACTTAATTGCACACCTAGGCTGCTCTCCTAAACTGAGTCCCCAATCTACTCTCTATTTCTGCAAACTCTTCTAGGCCTGTGCACATTCTACAAGTGTGTTCCTGATTCTCCCTTGTGAGTTTGTTTTCAAGGTTTTCCCACTTCTCCTTTTCTGTAGAATAATAAAGAATAGTTATAATTTTATTGGATATTCATTTCCATGTTGACATTCTGAGTTTTCCCTCTTCCTCTTGTTTCCAAAGCATTGGTGATATTTTCAGGAGATATTTGGGTTTGGTGTGACTTGGGATGTTTCAGCAAAAAGAAATGCTACATTGGACACTTTAAGTGATGTATTTAGCTAGGAGTGGTGACTGGAGGAGGGGGAAGCCATGTGTAAAGGGTTGTTTTAAGAAAACAGTCTAAAATATGATGGAGGACCAAACCAGGCTTGTGCCAGTCCTTGAGGCATTTCAAGTCACATAGTTGAGACTGCTATAGATAGGGATGGAATAGAGAGGAGTTGTTAACATGGGAGAGGAGCTTTTCTTGACTCACTGTGGTCTATTTTAATGCACACATTAATTTCTTCAGATGTTGGGGTGGGGTTTTTCAAAAANNNNGTTTTTCAAAAAAAAAAAAAAAAAAAGAGGGCAGAGAGAAGCTGATACTGGGCTCTCTGTGGGTGTCTTGTGTAGACAGTCAGAAGCTGCTTGTAACTTTGATGGATCTTCCAGGCAGATTTGTATTGTGGAAGTGCACATTGTTACTCTTCAGAGATCTTTAGGTGACAGCTCTGTGTGTCTGTGTCCTTATCAAGGTTGAGAACGAGACGAACCAGCTGCAGGACGGCTCCCTGATCGACCTGTGCGGGGCGACGCTGCTGTGGCGCACGGCCGAGGGGCTCTCACGAACGCCGACCGTCAAGCACCTGGAGGCTCTGAGGCAGGAGATCAACGCAGCCAGGCCCCAGTGCCCCGTAGGCTTCAACACCCTGGCCTTCCCCAGCATGAAGAGAAAAGATGTGGTAGACGAAAAGCAGCCGTGGGTGTACCTGAACTGCGGCCACGTGCACGGCTACCACAACTGGGGGAACAAAGAGGAGAGGGACGGCAAGGACCGCGAGTGCCCCATGTGCCGCTCCGTCGGCCCCTACGTGCCTCTGTGGCTCGGGTGTGAAGCGGGATTTTATGTGGATGCTGGACCTCCAACTCATGCATTCAGCCCGTGTGGACACGTGTGCTCAGAAAAGACAACTGCATATTGGTCCCAAATTCCTCTTCCTCACGGTACTCACACTTTTCACGCAGCCTGTCCCTTCTGTGCGCATCAGCTGGCTGGTGAGCAGGGTTACATCAGGCTCATTTTCCAAGGGCCTCTCGACTAACACAGGTGTTCCCAAGGACTGCAGTAAACTGATAAGCTAAGCGATTCTCATTTTTAAACCAACTGTTTTTCGTATTCTCTGGGCTTTGCTGGTTTGCATTAAGATGAAGAATTTTTTGGGTTTTTTTTTTTGTTACAACAGCTAAATCCCTCTTTATTGAGAAAAGTCTGGAAATAGAAGAAATGGGGGAGAAGGGGGAGACCTCCTGCTTTTTTTAGTTAATAATGACTTCTGAAGGGGTGAAGGAAGTTTTGTAGAGTGAACTTCGATGCCTTCAGTTTAATGGTCTTTGAATCATATGCCCACAGTGTTTGAAAGGTGTTTCATTCTTTTTGTATATGGAGGGTAAATAGTTCAAAGAACATTAGTTTACAGCTTGGATGCAAACACTGTAAAATATAACATGTATATTAACTCTTTTCTATTTATCTTTATTATTGAAAATATTTAGAATGTTTAGAGAGTAGCATGGTCATAGTGTGTTACATCCAGCAATTGGATATGTAGAGTAGTTCTGGATGGAGAAGAACGTGGGATGGAAATGGTAGAAAAATCTTTTAATCTAAAATACTGAGTTCTTAGAATAGCTAAAATGCTTTTTAAACAAAGCTAATGCAAATTATGATGGCATAAAGTTGTGCTTTAACCGTGTTGAAAGGTAGCTAAGAAGGACTTCTTACAATGTCTTTTTGGTAGGACTGTACTTAAGATCTGGTTATGAGGAGAATATTTACCAGACTCTGAATATGCAACTTAGTCTAGATTAAGGATTTTTTTCTCCCTTCACGCTAACACTTCTCTTTATTTAGCATTAGTGACATTTGTGAGGGTTTTTCCAATGTTAAACATGAACAAAGCTGAAAGATGAGGCTTGTTCTGTTCCTTGCTGTTTAATGGGGTGGTGAGGGCAGAGGTGGATGCACCCGGGCACATGTGTGGGGAGCAGTTTGTGACTTGGCCACAATCCCAGTTTGAGAGGGGTTTGTCAGCTGGATGCTCAGCTTTCCACCTGCTGACTGGTGGGGGGGGCCTCAGGCCTGGCCTTTGCCCCTCTGCCAGGTGCAGATGCTCATCTGGGCCACATGTGGAACAGAGGTGGAACCTGGTACCCAGGGGATGTGTGCCTCTGTCCCTGCATCCTCGGGCAGCTGGGCACAGCTGGCAGGCTGTTGGGAGAGCTGGGGCAGGGCTGGGCTCAGACCCTCTGTGTGAGATGCTGCCGTGGGCTCTGGTTACTGGTCTTTCTCTCTGCTCTCCCCTTCCTCCCCCTCCTTCCCCTCTGTATCCACTATAAAAGGCCAGTGCACTACATGCAGCTCTGCTGCCAGCCCACTGTGCTTCATGGCAAACATACAACCTGACCTTTTTAGGGTTGATTTGAGCTTTTTCAGCCAGCTTTGTACATCTTTTTAAAATATGTACTGTATAATTGACAGTAACAAATTTCTGTACTTTATAGCAAAGCTTTCATTTTTCTTTTGAAGCTGTTCTAAAATTTTCTTTGTTTAAAGAGACCTGTGTTGCTTAGATGTCATGAATTACTTACTTTGACTGTCAATTATTTCTCCATTTTTAAAAAGAAACTATATATATTGTTTGGTTCACTCAGGAAATGCATGTGTCAGGAAACCTGTACTATAAGTTCAGTTAGCTGTCATGTACAAGTAACTGCTGTTACTCCCTTTCCATAGAAATATAACTGATTTTGACATTTTCCAGATTATATGCATTAAGTAATGAAACTTATGCAGCAAGAAATCCCTGTATTGTAGTTGTTCTAATCATCTTATTCAAACTATAGTATACTGTAGTTTTAATTTTTATTTGCAAATTAATTTATTTAAACTACGTGAGTAAACACTTTTCAAAAACAGAAATGCTGGGATTGTCTGGCTTTGTTTCCAAGAGATGGGAAAGGTGGCTGGGGATGGCCCTTCTATTGTCTCCTCAGGTGTCCCTCTGTTCTGCACATGTGGATTAAGGGCAGAGAGAAGCAGCAGCTGTAAAGGCTTTGGACATTTTTCCTGGTCATGGCTTGGAATGGCTCCTTTCAGATGTGTCCTCTCAATGTGTTTTATATTTAACTCTGTGTTAAAGGTGAGGTTGTTGTTTAAAAGACAGTTAAATGATCTCTTCCCTGAGTAAGTTAGAAATACTGAAATGTAAGCAGAAACTGAACTAAATGTCTGGGCTCTTTTAAAATGACAAGAGGTCTTGATTCCATCTTCCACAAAATCTATTTGACACTTCTCTGGTCCTGATCTTGTTGGCTACGGGAACATGAAAAACCAGAAAAGGACATGATGAAAGCTACAAAGCAGTATGAGTAGACAGAGCTGAACTGTATGCACAGATGGAGCACAGGATGGTAGGAGAAATATGGAAAGTGGTGTTGGAGGTCTAGCTGGAGGCTGGTGTGGAGCCAGGCATGTAGTTGGGTACATGCACACCAGACTGCAGAGGGGAAGAAGAGAGGGTCATGCCCAACATGCAGCCCTTGTTAAGGCTCTACCCCATTGAAGATGATACATTAAGCTTACATTATATTTCTCTGCTCCCCTCCTCACCCCCACCCCACCAAAAAAGACACCCCAGACTAAGGCATCTGAGCAGAACTGGCTGTGTCACCAGGGAGTGTTTGGTTAAGGTCACTCTTCAGTCTGCCCCACACTCTGCCTGTTTTTTATACTTTTCTTGACCCAAACTGGGATTGTTAATCCCACTTTTAGAAGGGCAGGACGTGAGTATTCAAACACTCGAGACAGGGAAATCCCACTGTCACAGGCAGTGTAGCAATGGTTGAGTAATTTGAGGAGCAAGTTCCATCACCAACAATAGCAGCTCTGACTGTGCCTCCCTGTTTGAGTTCCCCCAGGCTTGTGTTATTTGATAAATGATTGAAATAGTCCTCTGTAAATGGTAAAGTGAATTTCAGTTTAAAAGTACTCAAATGGATGAGTGAAGCACTCTGAACTTTAAGGCCAATCCTTTTGAACAAATTTTGGTTCTGCAAGCCTAAAAACTGCCCCTTGTAGCTGCGAAGACCAGCCCCAGGTGAGATCTGTGGCCTTCACCTGCTTTTAAAGGTTTGCTCAACTGGCAAGAAGCATTGGTGTTGGAAGCAGCAGATGGGACAGGACTGTTCCCTGGGAGACCACTGCAGAGATAAGGAAACTGATAAGGGAATGAATGTGAAAATGACATAAGGTGTAGGTACTTTTCTAGCCTTAAAGTTCAGTGAAACTCTGCAGAAGTGCCTCTGGAAATGAGCAGCAGTGTTCTGGTTTGTGTGTGGCTGCTCTGTTCTGGGCAGTGCAATGTGTAAAGCAGGTGATTTAATGAACTAATTTGCCTTTCAGCTGTAGGAAATCGCATGGATTTAACACTGGTGAAAGACAGCAGCTGGCTAATAAAGGCTTTTTGTTGGTTTTTTCTTTTTTTTTCACCAAAGCAGAAGTGGGGCAGCACAGGGTGCAGGCAGGAGGGCAGGAGCATAGACAGGGAGGTTGCTGTGGCTTTCCCTGGGGAGACCAGAGTGCTCTGGTTCCTTTGCTGACTTGACCACCGGGTTGGAGCAGCCCCATGAGTGCCTGGTGTCACCCTGAACAGCGTGGCACAGGCTAGGGATGAGGCCCTCCGAACCCAGCTGTGCTGGGCTTGTTACACCTGCAGGAATGAGTCTGGTCTTCTGGAAGGTTTAACATGAAGTCACCTCATGAAACTCCTGTGTTGGAAGGTGCTCTGCAAATACCATAATGATCCTGCCATGGCACGCTTGATCTACTTCTGAGGCGACACTCTCCAGGCTCAATTCTAAAAATACCTTTCCAGTTTTGCAATATAAATCTACCCTGATGCCTACAGCTACTTGCATGCTGTCTTTCAGCCTGGATTAGGCCTGGTTGCTGTTGAATTAGACCAGATTTTGTGGTCCATGTCTTGGCTCATCCCTTTCTGTAAAAACACTGGCAGAGCTCATCTATTTTTAATTGTAGCACTTGGCTTTAACATAAGGGCTGTGATCATCCCAGAAATACAGTTTCTAAGGCTCTTTTGTGACTGTAGCAGATCACTTGTACCCGCATTGTTGTGCATCCTGTAAAGAAGTTCTGGGAAAGCACCTCTGTGGGAGCTGTGATGGCTCCTGTGACTTGGGTCAGGGACTCCTTGGCAAGTGTGGCCTCTGCAGGGGCAGCAGCAGTCCTGCCCCTTTGCAGGTGCTGCTTCCAGGGCAGCAGCAGGAGCTCAGGCCCGTTTTCTCCCAGAGAGCAGCTCTATGTCACTGTGCTGTTGGGAGACAGTATCCCATGGTAACGTGGCTGGCGACAAAAGCCGAGCTGGGGAAACACCGATGGGTGCTACTGCAGCAGGAGCAGCCAGCTCCTTCAGCTCTGCTGGTTCTTGGTCTGCTCTGGTCCCATCTCTGGCTCAGAAGCAAAAGGGGGCACATCTGAAGGGTAGAAAAAACAGGCTTTTTGTTCCCTCAAGTGCCTCTGTGAGAGCAACCATGCTAAACCCAGCCTCGGGGAACTGCAGCAGGGCCCATGGCCTTGGACATGCCCGAGGACGGGATCAGTGCAGCATTAGGGAATGGCACCAGCTGTAAACCCCTGTGCCTGAATCTTTATGTTCCTGCCTTGGACCCTGCTGAGCTGCTGCTGCCCATCCTCCTCATGCCTTCCAGCCCTGGCAATACAGCCCATCCTGCAGTCACAGTGAGCAGGTGCCTGCACAAGCAGGTCCTGTTTGCCTTGCCTGGCACAAGCCCGTGTGGGATCAGGTTAGGCATTGCTTGGGGCTACATTCCTTGAGGCTAAGCTCCATGGAAGATGAGGAACCAGAGGCAAAGTGCCAGCTCTGGCAGGCAGGAGCTCTCTGCCCACTCCCTGCCACTCTTGGGTTTGCTGCTATTGGGCCCAGCTCTCCATCCTTGTCCTACTGTCCCTCTTGCAGAGCTGGTAGGAGGGGGTGGGAACCAGCACCACCATCGCCCTGTCTGCTGGCTGTGGATGTGTTTGTGGCAGCAGTAAAGGCACCATCAAATCCTGGGTTCTGCCAGCACTGCTGAGGGCCCATCATTCCAGTGCAGGGGGCTGAGATATTTCACGGGAGTACAAATGACCTCAAGATCAACTCAAGAAGGACTTTCCTGCTGCAAAGGCAACTCCTGTAGTCTGGCAACACCTGCAATATTGTAATGTTTTTATTTTGAATACATTTGCTGATTTAATGTCACTAAACAGCTCTGAGGCAGGAGTAAATTATTAATCTGCTCTGACTTCCTTCCTCTACCTTGTCTACATCTGTAGTACCAGCTCTGTCCTGAAATTGCTACTGGAGATCTGCTGCCTTCCAGAAAAACAATAAGGGTAGAGTTCTTTAGAGTTAGAACTCATGCCAGGTTTATTTTTCCCTTTTTTAGTGGAAAGGTCTCCTGAAAAGGCTTCCCCTCTTCCAGCCCTGGCATGGCACATGCCGGACTCCTGAGGATTCCCTGTGAGCACTGCGCGGAGTGTGAGCAGCACAGAGAGAGGAGGGAGGACATGATCATTCACGTTGTCAGTCAGATTGAAATGCGATTAAATACAGTTAAATCAGTGGGAAAAGCTTCTTCATGTGTGTTTTCTCTACTACACACTCTCAATGTTACCTGTCTGCTTATTTATATAATTGTCTTGACCCTTATTTGTTTCTGCTTCAACAATGCCCCCCCCCAAAAAAAATTAAATTCACTTTTCTCTGCCAATGTTTTATCTGAAAGTTTCTCAGTCATATTTGCTGTGATTATGCCTTTTCTTAAGTGATTCTATTAAAATATGTGACTTCTAATGCATTGAACCATGTTGGCTGGACCTAGGCTCTGCAAAATATATTTTGAGGTTTTTTTGGTTCTTTAGTTTTCAGCCCAGATAGGTCTGTCCTGGACAATGCTGGAAAACAAGCTGGTCAAGGATGAGGGAACAGCAATGGCTTTTCTGGGCTCTTGGGAAACAGCTCATGAAGTCTTGTGTAAAGCCTATCTCTGGGCTGATCCAGTTCTTTCCCTGGATCACACTGAGATCCCAAGCACCTCCCACTTCCCAGCTCTCTGTCAAATAACTTTTTAATATAACCACCTTACAAATGGGATCTACCCCTGTCATTCTCTTTGGTTGGCTGCAATTTAGGAGCTGGATGAACACAAAGCCTTTAGTGCTTCCATATCTACATCTCTCCAAAATATTTTTAGCTGATCTCAGAAGATTTGAAACAAAACAAATGCATGCAGCAATATTCTAAACTTGCCTGGATGCAAAGCTAAAAACTGCAGCTTGCTGTCATGTGCTGGATGAAAGGAATTGAGTCAACTCATCCTTTCCAAAAATCCCATGCTTTTTTTTTTTTTTTTTTTTAT
>VZTZ01027337.1:941372-1017473 GCA_013400955.1 Drymodes brunneopygia
CTGTTGTGTGGGAGGAGGAGAGAATTAGTTATTCAGTGGAATGAGGACAATTAAAAGCAAATGCAGCTTCCAGCGATGCCATCATCTGTTCAGTTTGCCCTGAGCAACACGGAGGCAGCCTGGCTTTTTAATTGGCCCCTTTCCCCTCTGTCCTGTGCTTCCCATTGGCACAGGGACTGGTAATTTCCAAAGTCTCCACAGGACTGTGATGCAGGTGTGCCCATTCTAGTCTGGCCTGGACAATCCCCTGAGCCGTGACCTCAGAGGGGCTAAAAGGCTCCAAACTGCTGTGGATTGAGAGGTCACAGTCTCTCCTGCCCAGTTTGCCTTTCCCTGGAGTGCTGCTCTGTAATGGGAAGATGTCCGTGGGTCCCACTCCAGGATGAAGCTGTGGTGTCACCTGTGACCATTGCTGGAGGACAGATGTTGCCTGAGATGGGTCAGAGGGATATGGGCCTTACCACAGCCTGTGGTCAAAGTGGCCACCTGGGCACAGCTGGGCCCAGGCTCTGCACAGCAAAGCTGATGAAATAGCTGGCTTCACTTCTGAAGGGGCACTAAAGCAATCAGCAGGCCTTTAAATGCCCCATAACCACCCAGGGCATGGAAGTTTAATTTGACTTTTTCACTTATTTGCATTAAAAGCAGATCCAGAGCAGCTTTCCTGAGGAGGCAGGACTAGCAGTGCCAAAGACCTCAGCTCCACCATTGCTCCGGGGGCTTTCAGTGTTACTCAGCGTTTTTTGCCAGCGTCACTCGTTATCACTTGCAAATCTCACTCCACCTGTTCTGGAGCAGGAGCAGCAGAAGGTGTGTTCAAGCCCCTTGGGGCAATGATGAATCATGCTGGTAGCAAAGTCCTTGGCTGCTCCTGGCCGCTGCCTGCCACAAAAAGCCGTCACTGGAGCGGGGCGAGTCCCTCCACAGAAGTGGGGCTTGTCTGGAGCCCGTGCCAGCCCTAAAGCAAAAAGACCCAAACAACAACCCATCCTCTCTGTTCCTACACCAGGATTGCCAAGTGCACATTATTTATACAGTGAAGTGTTTTTCATACCGTGGAGGCATGGGATTAGTGTTCCTCACAACAACATAAATATATTTATAGCCCATGTGTGTCTGCACTTTGTTATACTTCTAACTTTATAGGCTAATGGTTAATAAAGGCAGGCTCTATTTATGCTTCTGCAGCAAAAAATATGTTGAATAGTTATCACGCAAGAGGCTTAGGATCTGCTGGCCCCAAACAATCTTTTAGACTGTAATTTAGGGGCTCATTCACAGAATAAAAGGATAAAAGTAGTATGTCAGAGGTTGGCTTCCCCAGGGTACAGCAAAAGAAGAGAAGAGCAGCTATGGAAATCTCCAGGATGGGGGTTATTTAACCCACCTTTGCTCTTGATACTCAAAAAAACCCAGTGTTTCTGGAGTTCCCCTACTATTTAAAAGGAAAAAAAAACCCAAACAGACAACAACCATCAATAGGAGTTCCCAGGTTGCATCAAACAAGTTTTTTTGCAAGTTTTAGATGCAAGTTTCTTTGCACCTGCTGATTTAAAAATATGTTGTTCATCATGTAACCATGGATCCATGGAAAGTCCACTCCTTCAGTCATCTGCCCTGTGGCAGGGTCAGTTCTACCCAAATACTTCTTGCAAGTGTTCAACATGCTTGGTCTTTCAAAATCTGTGGTAATGGAGACTCCACCACATCTCCAGGCAGCCTGGTCCATGGTTCAGCTATAGAACTCATAAACTCAGATCTGCTGTAAAACTGTAGAAGTCATAAACTTGTATCTACTAAAGTAAACTGAAGAGCAAGTTGGGACCAAATATCTACCTCCTGTTTGGGGTTTGCTTTCATTCCAAGCACTTCTGCAGAGTTTGGAAATAAAGTAAAAGGTATCGATCAGCACCTTCCCCTGTGTGACACTGAATGAACTTGTCCAAAAAATAGACCTGGAAGAAATACAGAGGGAGGAAAGGTGCCTACCAAGCCCTAAACCTCTGATATTCATTTTATTAAAATTGAATGAGGAGCTATTAATAATGAATGCAGCCAGGAAGATGGGAGAACAGCAGCGGAATGGCCTCAAGATTCCTCGTTAGCCAGATTTCTCTACAGAGCTGGGAAAGAAGAGGGCAGCTTTCAAAGGACAAGAGGGCTCCTGTGAGGGACAGCTGGAAGCAGCAGGCTGCAGCAGCTTCCGTGGGCTGCATACATTGGTGAAGAGTATTTTAAGTGTTTTTTTCATTAAAAGCTGAACTGGGGGTGAGTTGAATGCATGTCTTGTGAGGAAAAGATGCTCCTGAATTCCAAGACCTTGAGAATAGTGTAAGGAATTGGGGTCATTTCCTCACTGATGGTGATTTCCTGTGAGAAGTTAACTCTGTCTCCCTGTGCCTCCCATCCCACATGGTATTATCTGCACAGAAATCCAGTCTTGTAGCTCTTCAGCCAGAATGTGGGAGCTGATGTTCCCATGGCAGTGGCTGATGTGACACACAGATCTGGGGATGTGATGGATGTTACACCTTGAGCATAAACAACTCCACTGCCTGTTCAGCTCACAGCAATGCTGTCTGGACTGTTTCCTTTGGTGGCTGCATTACCCAGCGTGAGTCAAGGGGAGATGCAGCACATCCGTGACTTCTCTTTCCCAGTTGCCAGGCCAGCTGCCTTATCAAAGAGAGGAATGGAACTGATTAGAAACAATCTGGTTTTTTAAGCCCGTAGCAGTTGCTTTAAGGCTTATGTGGACCTTTAAGATTAATCAATGCTGTATTTGGATGTCCCCCTAAATATTGCTAATAGGTTCCCTGGTCCTGTGGGACTTCCTCTGTTCCCTGAAGTTTATAGTGTCATTAATCTGACAACCATTTGATTCATTTCTTGAAGGCTCCAGAGTAGATTTTACTTGGCCCTGCTGATTCCTCTCATCTCTCTTAGCTGTTGTTTAAGCTCTTCTCTTCCTCATCTGGCCTGTATTTCCTGTCTCTGGTTCTTACTATGAAGCGTGTTAATAAGCATCTGGATGCCATTAACATATTTTGTGAGAACAGAAGCAGGATAAAAAGTAGAAATTGAAAGCAGAGCCTATGTAGAAGTAAATCTGTGTTCTTTTGTGTTTCCATCAGGAGCAACCTCCCAGAAGAAGACATCTTTGCATCTTTCTCGTGCTTGTGAAACAGACCCCTAGGCTTGACTAATACCAGTCAGGTAGGTATAAAAACACATTCTGGACAAGGGAGTTGCTATGTAGCAATAAGAAATGCTTCCAAGGATCCAGGAGGTATCAGAAAGAGCTTGTCTGTGGTCATCTTAAAAACCCCTGTCCCAGAAAGCATTCCTCTTCTGGAACACAGTCAGGGCAGAAGAGTTCTGATCACTTTTCTCCTTACTGTTCAGGGCTGGGTGAATCCACAGAGTATATCTGAGTCTCTTTTGAAAAGTCACCAGCAGATGAAGTAATTTGAGGCCTCACCCACACCACAGTTTATTCAGCCAGCTGCGTAGGTCTCTTAACAGAGGTGCTTTTTAATACAGCATGTCAAGCACTGAGAAATGTCACTTTGATTTTGACATACTCCCCACCAAGTATGATGTGTTTTCTGTTATGCATTGTTGTCAAGGTGAAGAAACGAATTGGTGCGGATTTTTAATTGCTTTGATGTTTAACTCTGATATAAGCTGGAAGGGAAACATCATCCTAGATGAATAAAGAGGTGGTGCAAGAGCTGATCACTCTCTGGTGAAAAGCCAAGCTCTGGAAATGCAAGGAGGTGATTTCAGTGTTGTTTCTATCTCTAGCTGCATTGAATCTGTGGCTGGGTTCCTACAGAGGCTTCTGCTGGCCGCTAGCAGACACCAGGGGACAAGACAAGACACGATTGTCTGAAATCCAGGTACTCCTCATTTCTGGAAGTCTGGGGAAAGGCTGCCATCTGCTGTAATGCAAAGCGGTTGCTGGAAATTCGTTTGACTTAATCCCAGCAGTCGCGCTGAAGATGAGAGGAGCTCAGGGAAGGAGAAAAGAAAAACATGCAAAGACAAACTGTGCACTTAAAGACTTGGTGATGCTTTTCGCACGATCCCTCTGCTAATAATGGCTGTTACCTAGCATGCCCTTAGAGGAAAAAGATTCTTCCCTGTGGTCCCCACCTGCTTTAATCCCTGGGATTTCCAGTCAAGATCAAAGACAGGACTGAGGCACCATTCAGAAATCTGCTGGCTGGGCCAGCCTGCAATGAGGGTGCTGCTTTCTGAACTTAGTCTAGGTACCCACATGATTCCACAGCCTCTCAGTTGTAGAATTTTAAATGCAGAAAGGTGTGTGTTTTTCCTCTCAGCAGTATGTGTGTGATACCTACACCAGTAACGAGTGAACTTGGCTGTACTCTCTACCCACAGGTCTTGCAACCTAGAGCAGAACAAAGTCTAAAAACATCTATAACTCAGGACCTTTATCTCTGATCTTTAAAATAAAACCTGTAATGAACCTTGTGGTATCTAGAATCAAATTCTTCTCTTTAAAAGTCACTAAGATGCCAGCCCCGATCCCTCAGTACCAATTTGGTCTGCTTTTTCTGCACTTTTTTCTTTTTTTCCCCCAGCCATCACTTGCTTTGAAACTGCACATTTTTACTCACAAGTAATCCCAGAAACGAGCTTTTTGCTTGCCTGAGGTGCTGCTTGGACCAGACTGTTTCCCATTACACCTTCCTGAAAGCATCCCACTAGAATCCCTCCTTTTGTAATGTTGGGGTGGCTGTGGCCTTGCTTCCTCCAAGGAGAGATTTTCCTCGAAGTTTGGTTGTTCAAAGGGAGCAGTGCACATAACAAAGCTAGTCTGGAAAGCGGACATAAAGAAAGCCAGAGCCCCTGATGACTCAGGTATTAATGCACTCCATCAGAATAAACTGCTATCTGATAAAATGGGCTCATTCCAGATACAGAAGAAAGCTTTTAATTTTACTCAGCCTCCTTACTGGAGACAGAGAGAGCCAAGAAGAACTGTGTGAAATGCAGCCACATCTGTGGCATGTCTAAGGTGCTGAGGAATGACTTGGAGCCAGGAGCAGCTCTGCTACCCTTGCAGACACGGAGGAATACATGCCAGGGCGTTCAGGAGCAACAGGAGAGATTTAGCATCCCAGTTTTATGAGTTGTCCTTGCATTATGATAGTGTCTTGATGGAGTCTATTAAGAAACCCCTAGAAAGAGCCATGTCAGCTGGTGGTCCTTGATGTGGGCCAGTCATGTCTTCTCTACATAGGTCTGAACCTGACTCTTACCAGTTAGCATTTGGTTGACATGATAAAAATAATCTTCAAAACTGTCATCTGTGTTAATTTTGAGAGCCAATAATGTTGCCCTATAAAACTGCCATCCCATTCTGCATGTTCCTAAGCTCCTGTCTTGAAAGGTTTCTTGTGGCACTGAGCACCACTCTCCACTTAAACAAGGCCTGGAAATATGTTCCCTGCTACTGGCATGAAATATTTAGTCTTAATATCCCTTCACATCACTTAAGACAAGAAGAGCAGAAACTCTCTATCTGCCTTCTCTGCAGTGTTCATTGTTTTACATATTTCTTTTATATCCCTTGCTTCCTCCAAGGAGAGATTTTCCTCGAAGTTTGGTTGTTCCTATCATTGTTTAATGCTTCTCTTTTAGAGACAAGGTTACCCACTATACTCGGGGTTCCTAGGGGACCTGCCCCTCTAATTACATTTAATCACTATTTTCCCTCACATTCCCTATGGATTGCAGTACCTTCTTCATTTTTTTTCAAGCTGAGCAAAGGTTTTCTGTGGAAAACTGAAAGCTAGTGGTACTAAGTGGTAGGCAAGTGGTAAGCAAGGACCTTCTAAAACACTGTAACATCTCAAGAAAGGAGTCCAGGTATTCCTAGAGATGAGCCAGCTTTTACAATAGTTGGCTGCTAGTTCTGCCACTGAGCACTAATAAGCATTTCCTTATTATTTTATTGTCTCTTGTATCTGGGAAAACATCAAGCTACTTTGTTCTTTTCACTGTTTATTTTCTACAGCACAAAACTTACTGTTTTCCATTTCTTTTCCAGGAAGACTCCACAGAAGACTCCTGAGCTGGCATGAGTGTAGGAAAAAACCCTGTCAATATTTCTGTTGTTTTGTAAAAATGCCAACTTAACTCACATAGATGAAAATGCAGCAGTAGAAAGATTTTCCTGGCTAAAGCCACTTGGGGTTGGAGTTTTTCCCTGGGAGAGCCTTTGTGGGACTATGTCCTGTGTGCCCAGGGTAAGGGTGTTTGTTGGGCTGAGTCACGCTGCCCTGCAGAGCTGACGTGGCCCTTGGCAATCAGCAGGAAACACAGACAACTGAAACGCTCCCATAAAAGCAGACTTCATGGACATAAGCTGTACGTGAGGAGGTAGTCTGACAACAGATCAAGTGAACTATGGTTAACTTCTCACAATTTCCTCACCTCCCCAGCTCTGCTGGTGAAATGACACCTGTCCTTACCCACAGAGCGCATTCAGGCTGTGAACACCGCAGTTCACAAGCCGAGCCACACCACGTGCCTTGGGGAGCTTTGTTACGCTTTAATCCAGCCTTTCTTCTCAAAGCCTCCAGAAATCACCCACTCCTACAGTCTGGAGGGGAGGAGGTTTCTCAGGCTGGACTGGCGTGGTCGCTGCCACCACGGGGTTCAGCCGAAAGGGGACAGTCAGAAAAGCAAGCAGCAGGAGGCAGCCCCATGGCTGTCATCCTTTCCTTCTGATCTACGAAGATGATGCGGCTCTAGTTTATTTCTCCCAAGGGGAACAGAGGGCTTTGCTGTTAATACAGAATGCAGCAGAACAGTAACAACATTTAGCTTGGAGATGATGTCAGTGAAGCATAAGGTAGAAAATCAAACAATTTGTTACTTTCCCTGCATGAGCAGATAACAAGACTCTTTTCATTGCAACTGGAAAGCATTAAAGGTCATGGGAGGGTGCATGGCTCAAATGTCACTTTGAGGATATGGCTTTCCTCTGCATCTCTGACACAATTAATCATTGGCTTTGAAAGTACCTCTCTGGTGTAAGAGAAACACAGAGCTGAGGTTTTCAGCTAGATCAAGGCTTCCTGGGCAAATGTCAACTGAGGGGTAAGTCAGCTCTACATAAAGGTCATTTCATTCTAAGCAACTGATGCAAAATTTCTTCTTAAGGCTGCTCTGAGCAGTTCTCTGAGATGAACCTGGCAGGATAGCTCCCTGACTCAGTGAAGATGCTGCAAGAACAGTGTTGTGAACCTCAGCAGCTGAGCACTGAGGTCAGCCCTGCACAGCCAGACTTGGCTCTGGCTCAGTTTGCTGACCAGGACTGGACACATTTCAGCAGTGAGTGGATCAACCCATGATTCATACACGGAAGGCATGGAAAATTGTATCCATGCTGCAGGACTCACCCTCAGCCTCAGGCTGACCCACAGGGCTAGAAAGGGGAAAATTGGTTTACCACTAAGCCTATGGGAAGGGCTTTCCCCTCAAAACCAGCCTCTGTAGTTAATAATCATGTACAGCTGCTTCTCTGCTGGGGATTCCCTTTCCTTTTGCCTTCCCCTCCCTTCCCATGCCCTCCCATCTGTCTCTTTGCTAGTGGAAAGTGGTTATGCAGATACTGTCAGCTCCAATTCCAGAAGGTCAGACTCACAAAAAAAAAAATAGAAAGCAAACAGTGAACTCTGTTTGGGCAAATCTAAACTTTCCAACTCACTTGTGAGTGGTTGCAGGAACCATGGAGACACCCCCAGCTAGCTGGCAGCAATGCTGAGGCAGGAATGCCATCCTCAACCCACACAGCCGAGGACTTTTGTCTGGGTCAACAGACCAGACATAAAGCAGAACCACTGGGGAGGACAGGGCTAACACCACCTCCCTCCTACAGCCTCTCCAGTTTCCTTACCTTTATCCACATGACTCAATTCTGCAAGCTCAGTCCTTCTGCAGTCTGGATCAATACACAGCAATCAGTTTTACATTATGCTCATGATCTCTTTGCTCACTTTATTGCTGCTGTTTCCCTATTTTAGGGATCAGGAGACAGACAGACTACAACTAATGTGATCCCCAAGGGGAAAAAACCCAGAAAAACTCCAAGCCACCATGTTTTGCCCATGAGGAGTGTGTCAAATGTACGTCTGCAGTCTGAGCACAGCGGAAGCTGTAAGGCACAAAAGAGATTTCTGCCAGGTAGTGGAAAATATGCTATAAAATATTGTGAGTGACGTTTGCAGGTTGCTGGAGGGAAATTCCCATTGGCTTCCTAACAAGCATTTAATATTTAACATAGTTGTGTTTTTTGACTGCTTTTTCTGTTTCAGCTTCCAAAGAAGTCTGTTTGAGCTGTGCTAATATTAACTCCAGAAAGCCAAGGATGGAATTCTGAAGTATGAGAAAGTACATCTTTATTTTCTAAAGCATGTCTATGAAAGGTATAATGGATAGCCACTGACACTGAAGCCCACAGTTATGAAGTAATACTAATATTAAATTTGTATTTCTTTCTGGTAGTATCACATTTTCTGCTCTTTAAACTCATCTTTTTAAAGGGTGAGCACTGGTCAGGTCAGACATGTCTCTCAACGAAGTCATCAAGGAGTCCCCGATCCAGGTGATACTTGTTTGGGATTTCGTGGTTGAGTCTGCAAAACAAATTGTACCGAACAGACCTCTGCCAACCTTGACCACCAAGGAGCAAAACAACATCTTCAGCCCAGTCTGTCTGGGGCCAGCACCAGACACAAACACGACTTAGCGAGCTGCAAGCCCAGGCGCGAACCCGTGTAACCCATGGATTTCCACACTGCTGCGTTCACACAGCCCATAGCCACAGGCTTCTGTTATTAAATACAACTGGAATCGCTGCTATTAATTAATCAGAGTTTCCCTGTGTTTTGTTGACTGGCACAGGGCTACGGCCGAGAATTTAAGCGTGTTTAAGGCACTATCAGGCATGAGGCTGCTTATTGCTTCAGCGGGACCTAACGCGTCCCTCTGTTTCAGCAGCTTCCGTGGCCTGACGGAGAATCACAGCCTAAAACATAAATCTAAGTAAAACCGGCTGCGGTGCACCCGCGGGGCTGTTCGGTGACGACAGCTCTCAAACGCCGGCGCGGGCACCGCGGGCACAGCAAAGGCAGCGCGGGCGGGCGGGCGGCAGCAGCGCGGCCCCTTCCGCCGGCCCTGGCCGCCGCTCCTCCNGGCGGCCTGGGCCGGGCGGCGGAGTGGAGGGACGCGAGGGGAGGTGGGTGGGGGAGGCTGCCCGCGGCCCGCTTTCCCTCCTCTCCTGCAAATCCCCGTTCTGAATTTCCATGGTAACCCCCCGGTGGGCAGCGGGCGGTGCCCGGCGGGAGCCGCGGGCACGGTGCGGAGGTGTCGGCGTGAGGCCGGGCCTCCCTCATGCGGTCACTGTCCCGCAGATCCCCGGCAGCATTCCCGACGATGCCACGGGGAGAGATATGACGACGGCCTCCGGGAGATACTCCTGGCGTGTTCTCCATAAGGTATGGCCGGCTCGGGAGCTCGTTCGGAGCAAGTATTTGGTGTTTTCCTCTGGCGCATGGCAGCCAGGGTGGACTGGGATGTGGAGGGCTAAAGGGCTCGTTGGTTCCATAAGCCATGTAGGAATGTGATGGTTCCTGGGTTTGTAGATGGTCCTAAAGTTGTGTGATGGGCAAATTGATTTCTTGCATTTCCTTACTGTAATTTTTCGAAGGTATGTGATGTTGAGAGAAATACACATATGGGGGTGTGAGACACCAACCTTCTGCACTCCCAACAGAAACTTTTGCCCTCCGACTGGCCAGTTTGGGCCTGAGTATGTTGCTGAGTCTCTTTTTCTTCTCTGTTTTTCTTCTTTTCTCTAAATACTTACTATTTCTGTTACAGAACATAGAGTTATCATGATGAGGTATAAAAAAGTATAAAATGACTGTTTTAAAGTGCATCAGAGTAACTACTGGGCTACAGATTTGCATGTAGTTGTTTTTTGAGTTTCTAGCATAGGTGGTGTATTGACTTTGCTGTCTTACCTGTACTGATGAAGTCCCAAATGAGAAGTCCTATGGACTTGTGCAGGTGTTGCTGTGCAACCCTGCGAGAAATTGCTCTCTTACTGAAAATTCCAACTGCAGTATGTTAATTGTTGTAGTGGCTGCAGTAATTACTGTTTTGACCTGAGAGTCAGTGTGGCTCTTTGACCAACTGTAGTGCGGACAAAAGGTCTTGAAATCCTTTGGGCATTAGGTTGCTGTGCCTGTTGGGTAGGAAAACAGTGCCTAAAATGGACTTAATTGACAAGAGATGCACAGCTGTTCACACAGAAGTCACTGTACATTGCCTGGGCAGCCTCCCCAGTGAGACCAGAAGGTTACACAATGAGAAGCATCTCTATCTCTCCCATCCCATTTGCCAGTAACAGGATCTGTCTTGCATGTCCCTCTGTCTTCAGCACCATCTTTCTCTGCAGTGGGAGTCTGGCATGTATGCAGGAATCTTGCCTTGTTGACAAGCTTCATGGGAGGAGAAGGAGATGTGCATTTTCAACATTGAACAAAGATATTGTTTGCCTGGAAAATGTCAGGAACCGCTAGAAGTACGTGGGGAAAGCAGACTGCAGGCTTCTCTTTGGCAGTTTGAGCAGGAAGAGGTTGGGAAATGGAATCATGATCACATAGGTGCCGTTTCTTCTTTTGGGGAAGCAACTCTGTGAAGAAGCCACTTCTGCTTTCCTTCTCCAGATTTTGGGGAAAATGAGGAGCTGTGAGTCTCAAGAAGAGGGAAGGCCCCTGAGCATCGTATTATTCTTCCAGTCGGGAGGTTCACAGTTTTCATTTGGTTTCTTTTCTTTTTTTTCCTTCACACTTTGCTTATTCCTTGTCTTGTTTTATGAATGGAGCAGAAAGAGTGAGCAGGTGAGCATGAGTGTGGATGTTCTACGTACATGTTTCTTGGGCCTTATATGATTAAGTCCAAATCATACTTACCAGCAAATGTAGGATTTGTCTTCCCATTTTTTCCTTTTTGCACCCACCTAGCCTAGGGGCTAGATTTAAAAAAAAATACCTGAGTATTTTCTGCAGAAGGTAAAGAATTGTTAATGTATTTCCCTTGTAGTCAAAACTGACAGATCCATGTACTGATCAGATGTTCCAAAACACTCAATACCTTAAATATCCCAGCTTTTTCTCTATCAATCTGGTTCTTAAATTAAAAAAGGGGCCATTTTGGATGTGTGTGGGTGTATGTTAGGGCTAGATTATTAGAGTTGGAGTAGCATATCTGGCACTTTGCAGTATATTAGAGAGTTTCTGTAATTTTTGTACAGTCGCTGTAAGCAGCAGTGTAAGACCTTCCTTTTGGTTTTTGGCATTCTAGGTGTACCATAACCATACTGGGTTTTATGCCATGGAATTGTTTATTCTTTTTGTCAATGGAAGCTATTTGAGGGATGAAAAAGAAGACATGTGAATAGGGGTGATCAGTTTTGTTTGATCTTCTGTCGAGCAGGTATTAATACCACAAGGGCTAGCAGCAAACATGGGTGGCACGCTCCGTTGCTCACCAAGTTAAAGTTTGGATGGTCTTGTTTGCAGAGTACCTGCCCTGTAGAGTGACAGTGGACTGGCATTCTGTGTGAGAACTTGCTGTGAGGTGCTGCGGGCCTGCTTTTTGATGGTCTCTGGTCGCAGTTTGATGCATGATGTCGAACTGTGAAATATTTTTATTTGGCTCCTTCATAGTCACTTGCAGTTCAGGACTTGGGCAAGGCTTTGGAAAGACATGATTCCCATGAAAATTCATATTTTTATGAAGTTATATTCTGATGAATGAGTGGAGCCTAGCCCTGCTGAAGATGGCAAATAGAGAGGCTGTACAGGAAATCGTGCTGTTGATGCAAATTGCCATAAGCATTTGTCCGACTCCTTTTGTCACGTCACGTTCTCAGTGCTGGAATTTCTGCTGGAACTGCTGCGGTTCTTCTGCCTTTTCTCCACACATCACTGCTCTGCAGTCTGCCTTTGACAAACTCGTAGCAGGAATGCCTGCTGGGGCTCCTTGGTCGTTGTTCAGCTGCATGGACCTCTGTGGAACTCTGTATGATGCTCATATTTCACCATTTTCCAAGGGGTGATGCACACTGTAATGCCAGTGCCTGGAAAAAAGGGTACAAAGAGGCTTCACTCTCATCTTGTGTGAGAAACTAACCACAAGGCCTTTTCTGACACATATTTTTACTGCTTTGATGATTGTTTCTGAATTATTCTAACACCTCTGGTGTGGAAGAACTGGATGCATAATGACCTAAATAGCTGTAGGTAGGTCTGTTTTTCCAGCACTGCCTTCTGATTTCAAATTAGTTTTCAACATTGGGAGGATGAGTTTCCAGATGAGAGGAAGTGGATTTGCTACAGTGGGTACATCACAGATGTTTCATATAATTGTTTATTTGGTACCTGAATGAAAGTGAAATATGACTTTCCAGATAGTTTGTCTAAAAGGAGATAAATTTGCTTTCCAGTTTTTGACATGTTTACACTTGTGCATTATTTTAAGTAACAAGACATTATTCAGTGATGAGGTGTTTTGGGGTAATTCTTTTCAGAGAGTCTTACTCTTGTGTTTGATGAAGTGAAGCTCAACTAAAGCTTTTTTTCCTTTTTTTTTAAATCTGCTGTTCATGTGGCTACAGCTGGGGAGGGCAAAAGAAGCCAGTACAAAATGTGTTAATATGAAAGTCAGATTTTGCTTTATCCTGGCCTTGTGGGCTACCCATGGTGCTTTGCAGTGGGGATGCAGCTGTCGTGTTCTTTCTTTGGAGTCACTACTGTTTTTTCTTGCCTGTTTCCCTGTTTGAGGAGAGTGTTTTGAGATGGCCTTATGACAGAGACAATTTAAGGGGAGGGTGGTAGCATTACTCTTTAGGCTATTCAAGTGCTCCTTCTTTTCCACGGTCCCCATTCTGCAGTTTGCTGGGAAAGTAGCACAGTCTGAGGAATTACAGAATCTGCTGGAGCATAACAGCACATGTGGCTAAGCAGGGCTGATGAGAAATGCAGATAACTCATACATTGCTTCCTTGTTGGGTTGCTTTCATCCCAGCAAGGCTAATCTGGATGGTCATCAGTCATGCTAACTTTGCAGAGAAGGTACACCCTCAGTGTGAGAACATGAGGTTGGGGATACTGCTGAGATGTGCAGAACACACTCAAATAAATACGTGTTTGTTTGTGAACACAAATGTAGGTATATTTATTAGGCTCTCAGAAAGACCAGGCTGACACGGCCTCCTCTCTAAGTTGTGTGAAAAGGTTTCATGTTGGAGTGTGCTCCAAGTGTCAGTGGCTTGCCGTGGGGACAAGTCGCAGCTCTCCTCTGACTCTGGCCTTGTCACTCCCGTGACAGTCATCAGCTTCCTCCTCTGAAAGCCCAGGGTGGAAGGAGGTGTTCAGAAAGAGCTTGGGTTAGCAGAACAGCTCCCACAGCTTTAACCTCATTCTCTGAAGCTGCTTAAACATTTCTGCTCCAAGCTAGCCTTGGCTCCCCTGCTGCAATGGGGATGTCTGTCTCAGGGCACCAGAGACAAGCATGGAAATTTCAGCCTGAGGAATTAGCTGGTTGAAAAAAAAAAGTGGAAGCTTGCGTTAGTGCAGTCTGGCTCACATTGTCTTACAAAGGTGCTGTGTACTTTGCTCGTACCATGGTTTTCCTGTTACAGGGTGAAATCCTGCTGATTTAGCAAAAAGAGCTGTGCAATAATAGATAGGGAATGCTCAACTTTTGAGGACATGGTAAATATATTAGGCCAATAACAATATGCCATTTATTAACTGTTGAGGTCCTGAAAGGAGTCTGTTTTTATCTTTTAGTTATGTTTCAACTATGCTTTTCTTTAATAAGTATGTTTAGTATTTATCATATCTTCTAGAAATGGTGAAATTTCTTGCTTTAGCTTGACTTGTGGGTGCCTTCTGATGGTTTTCTATTCCAAAGCATGTTGGATAGCCAGAAGAGTGCTTGAAATATTTTCATTTCGCTCTTTATGTTGCCAAAGCCGTGAAAATCAGCAGGGACTTTGCCATGTCATTTGTGTTCACAGAGAAACTTCTCCTGCTTACCTTTGGGATGCAGACCACACCCCTGAAAAAGCACCTGCTGGTGTCCAAGTATGGCTCATTGTGGACAATGGGGAATACTTGAAGGAAAGCTTGCTCAGTGTTGTATGCTCAGTTGGAACCCTGGGCTCTTCCCCCTGTGTGCTTAGTGTCTCTTCTTAGATGTCACTGTTTTTGAAGCTGAAATAAAATTTGGAGAGCAGATACTATGAGTTGTGTTGGAAACACAAAGCATGTGAATAATTACACTCAGAATGTGGGAAGGCATTTTCTGAAGAACTTTGTACAAGTCCTGATACTTAGAAAAACAAGCACGTTCTCCAGAGTTACAACCACCCAGTGCAATTACTTCTGAGTAATACGCTTCGTTGTTTGTTGTGCTCTCTTCCAACAGCTGAAACCTCGGGTGTGAAACTCAAGAGTCACAGCATAGTCATCTCAGAAATAACCTCATGTGATTAATGCATTGCTAGCTCACAGATCTGCTGTTTCGCTGACTGTGCGGTATCCAAGTGTGTGGTTCTTACTCTGTCACTGCAGTATTTTGTTCCATGCTGTGTTGTACAGCTGTGTCATATTGTACTTGCTGAGCACGTTACTGAACAAGAATATTTTTAAAGAGGAGGCTGTAATTTGAAGTACTACTCTTCATGTGCTCAAACTGTAGGAATACAGAATACAGTAAATTCAGATCACCGAAGCTATTTTCATTGTTGCCATGGCTGATTTGGTTTTAACTTCAGCGGTATTAAGTCATTACAGTGACAGTGTAATTTAATATAATCTTTTTAACTAAGGAAATTAATAGAGTGTGTACAAAATAGATGTAATATATTAAAGGCATGTTGCAAATAAAGCCATAATCCTGGGTTCCAGGTTCCATCATTACTCTTGTGTCTAACCTCCAAAGGGGTTTTTTAATTACATTAGTTTAATACACTTACTAGACAAAATGTGAGTAAATTATGGTGATTATTGGAGTGAACACAGTTGATCTAACCCGTTTTAATTGTATATAATTTAGACACTGATGTCATGAAGTTACACAGTTGCATATTCTTACTACAGCCATATGTTCTTCTAAGTAGGAGACTCTAGGGACTCACCATTTCATAATTCACTCTGCACAGTTAATGCAGTTAACTGCATTTGCCTGCCTGTCATTCTGCACAGTTAGTGCAGTTAACTGCATTTACCTGCCTTTCATTTGCATTAAAAGTTGAATGAGTTAAAATATTCTGCAGAAGTTTTATTCTGTGTTAACACTGAGTTTCATTTTTTTTGGTATGTTTAAATCAGCTGATTTGTATATTATTGCATATTTTAAAAAGTTGATTTAGGGGGCTGGTTATAGATTCATTTGTCTATAAAATGTTTAGTAGTGGAGCACAAGAAACTGCTGTTCTGTTGGTGAACAAATTGAAGTTTTTCAGTTGTGGGTTAGGTTAGTGTACGGAGATGGGTGCAGGGCAAGATTTTCATCTTTGTATGGGTTCGGCACATATTCCTTTGTAATGTGGATTTAATTCAGGTACTCTTGTCCTGTTTTCTTTCTCTTTCTGAAGTTATACTTCGTTGGGCAATTTAAGGACTACATTTTGAGGAATGCCTGGTTTTGGACAGTACAGAGATGAGTTTCTTCCTGTGCAGATGTAGCTGTTCATTGGGGTTAATTATCCATAAGGTCCTGACTTATGAGGATACTAGAATAGCTGCTAGCTATGAATAATTTAGTACAGCATCAGATTGCGTGCCACTTAAGAAGGCCTCTGCCTATGAAGCCCTGTATCTTGTTGAAATCCACTCAATAGTATGAAGGTTACTGCTTACCCTGATATTTTATTGTACTCTTTTCATTCTATTTTAAGATTTGTCAGTGACTATTTTATGGTGATAAGTAATGAAAATATCTGTGCAAGAGTAGGCAGAGTTTGTTTCTGAAAAGCTGAGGTGTTGAGCTACTCTTCAGTCTTTTAAATTTGTTTTAAATCTTTCACACAGATAGCATTTTCTCCACTCAGATTTATGTAGTTGAGACAATTCATATCTTAGACAATTCTTTTAGATGGTACTTCATTGTGGGGAAAGGAGAAAGGCTTAATGAAAGGCTTGCAAGAGTTACAGGATTTCAGTGCTTTCTACAAATTGCCCTAGTTGCTCATACATCTGGCTACAGCAGACTGTGGCTCATATTACAGAGGCTTTTTCAGGAGAAAAACTGTAGATACAGCACTTTGAAGCAGTTCCAAGTGCAGATAAATTTACTGTATGTTTTTAGGATACTTGGTCATGGCAACATAGTACTGGATGTTTTTTAAGAATGGTAAAATAGTAAGTGTTTTGTCATCATATTCTAGATTTTTCACAAAACCACCCCAAAACTTTAGGGAAAAGCTTAATGAAGAAGTTACTTTGGAAATGTCAAGGGAAGAACATAATAAGAATATGAAAATGCAATAAAAGTAGTAGAGAAAAAGGGTTTTGTGGGGCTTTTGGGGAAGAGAGATTAATGCTTTATGGTATTTAAGTAAGATGCGTCAGATGTCTGGAAAGGGACTGTTCCCATTCTCTGTCTACAAGTAAGTTTTTCTTACCTTCATTGGGATGCTCTGTTGTAGCTGAACATCTCTTTTAGAATTGTTTTGTAAGACACTTTCAACCTCGACTAGAAAGTAGAACCTTTTCTTTTTCTTTTCCAAATGAGATTTGTAATGTATGTGATGCTGCTGGAAGCTGACACGGTGAGATACAGCCATCCCTTGGTGCCTGCTTTAGCACTTGAAGATAAAATAGGCCTTTAATCTTTTTGTGGTCCTTCACAGGGTAGTGAGTAATTTAAGTGTCCATTAAGGGTTGGTAGTTTAAGGCTAAGATCTTGCTAGATGCATTTAATTTCTCCTTAAAGGTGAGGATCCAGATCAGTCCCTTTGAACAGGCACTCCTTGAGCTGTACAGTTTTAATAAACACTCAAACCTCTTATAGTTCTGCAGCGTACTGCTGTCTGATACTTTGATGGAAATGCAGTTTTGTTTACAGATGGAAAGAACTCATTAAGTTTAGCCCTGGTGTAAAATTTTTAAGGCTATTTATTTTCAAATTGGGATCTTAAAATTGAAATGAAAATTAGTGGGACTTCGCTTACTCTAGAGCTTTTTGATCTATGATTTAATTGTCTTCTCTGTGCAAATACATTATGCTGAAATAAACTGTACTTTGCCAGGCAACCATAAAAGTTGAATTATCAGTTTTCCTGATTCATGTACAAGGTTTCCTGATATTTGAGAGGAAATTCTACTGTGAATGTGTGCACTGTGGCTGCAGTAGTTATGGCAAGAAAGGAAGAAGTGCCTGAAAGACTTGCTTTTTTTTCCTAATGTAGCATTTTATTGGTGCTGTGCACAAGAGCAAGCTATCCTCCAAACCTACAGGTGTGTGAGGAACAGACTATGAAGTTACATTCTGCCTTTTATTTTTGCGTTTAAAATAAACTTTCTCCTGTTGTTGAAATGTGTCAGTTGAAGTATTGCAGTTAAAAACAATACTGGAGTGTCATTGTTTTGATGCATTGTGTCCCCAGAGCCTTATTAAAGCCTTGATATCTATTGTTTCCTATTTAGCTTTTATCAAGTGGTGATTTTATGCAATGGCATCAAGCCACAGTTCTTCACCAGTGCCTCAGTCAAACAGCAGTGATGCATTCTTTAAAAAAGAAGTGGACACCACGAAACGCTTTCGCCCTGTGCAGTCCCTGCCTGATGTGTGTCCCAAGGAACCCACAGGTAATGCTGGTGTGCAGGGAGAGGGAGAAAGCAGCTCAATTTGCTGAACCATTGGCAACCATCCAGTCAATATTTCTTGTGTACTGGGTGTAGTGTACTAAGCCATAGTCTTATTTCCAAGCATGCTGTAATTCTGCTTTATACCACCCAGCGTGCCTTTGGAGCAATAGGAGAGACTACTTGCAGCTTGTTTTAAGATGTCCCCATTATAGGTGGGATTTTGCTTGCATGTTTCCACATTGCAGCTATGATCCATACTCCATGTGAGAAAAGGGTGCAGTCTGTCAGAGCCTGTAGCAGACGTGTCCAGTGTGCTTGGAGCCTGGCTGCATTCCTTCTGAGAGATATCCCAGCCCTTCTGCAGGAGGAAGCAAGTGACCTGTCTGTAGTACTAAGTCTCTGGTGCTGCTGTTAAACCAGATTTTGGTCATGGTTCCAGCTGCTGTGTTGCACTAAAGCTTAGTTTACACAAAGGAGTAGGTGGGATGGGATCTTAAGAGTTATGACATATAATGCTAACAAATTACAGCTGTCATTCGGATCAAGATCAGATTATTAGAAATATGTTTGCGGTTGGAATTTTTTTCTCTTCAGTAGAAGCTGATGTTGTTGAGCTAAATCTGTTCAATGGGTGTCAATACACCCCTTCTGTGTTCAAAACTTGAGTTGGTTAATCTCATAGAAGAAATACAAAGTGAAGTGTTGCAGAAGGAGATTATCATCTGTCTTTTGCATAGATAATTCTAATCCAGTGTGTAATTGGTAAAACATGATTTGGGTTAAGAACCACATTGTAGCAAAAGCTACAGCTTTGTTTCTCACCGTAACCAACTGTCTTGTCTTTTGTGCTGCAGGCAATCCCAATAACTTACGTGACAGCCCATCTCTAGTTGTGGATCAGCAAAGATGGACTATTTATCATTCCAAAGTCAATCTCCCAGCAGCACTAAATGATCCTAGGTTAGCAAAAAGGGAATCTGATTTCTTTACAAAAACATGGGGAGTGGACTTTGTGGACACTGAAGTCACGCCTTCATTCTACCTCCCACAGATCACCAAGGAACATTTTGCATTATACCAACAGGAAATCACTCCGGTAAGAACCCCCAATTAGGTGCACTTAGTGCTAGGGACCAGAAAGAGATCCTTCTTCTAATTAGATTGTCCGTGCTAGTAGCCTGTCATAGAGTTAGCTGATAATTAATTTGCTTCTTCAGTGTCGGTTGGGTCTTCATTAGACATTTCTGGTTTTATAATCTCAGAACCCGTTGTGTGGAAAATGCTCTCTGAATTGTCCTGAGGCAATTTCGTGTTATTTTTAACTTTAGTTTCTGAGTACTGAGCTCTGCACCAGGGCTTGCAGCTCATATTTATTCTTTCTGATTGTTAATCCTTTTTTTCCTGTAAGCAGTGTTTAAGGATTGGGCTCTGCAATGCAACATAGCATTCTCAGACCTTTGGATCAAATGACTACATACTGTGAGGATTGGAGATATTTTTTAAGAGTCTTCAATCTAAGCATTGAAACCTTTATGCATGAACTTCTTAAAAGTATAAATAGGCCTGTTATCTTGGATGATTTCTTTTGTAACAGGGAAGTGTAAGCTACATCTAAGGACACCAGGACCAGTAGGAGACTTCTACAATCTCTTAAAAATACAAGTGTCAGTAGCTATGTAGTATTTTTTTTTTTAACTGAAAGAACATGTAGAAGTCTCCTGCTGTTTTCTGCTTCCTTGGTTTGTAACTTTTTTTTTGCTGGTTCAGAATTAGCTGCAGGAAGTGTTACTTGTGTAATCATAGTTAAAGACTGTGGAAGTGAATTGTCTATAACTGAGCTACAATTCAGCTATTTCCTTTATAAATGCCTCACATATTCAGCATTTAAAATGTTATAAGATTTCATCCTTTAAAGTTAGTACTTCATGAAGTGACTGCTGAATGAAAGAAGATTTTGAAACTGGGAACTAGCTGTGATGTAGCTTCTAGCAGAAATCCAGTTAACATTGGTGTTCTTCAGAAGCATAATTTCTCACCACTGTGGTCTCTGGTGTTTAAAATTTGAAGCTCAGCATGATGAAACAAGATATGTGTTTCAGCAAGGTACTCATTACTAATATGTTCAAGTAATTTCTACTTTCATCCAATTTGATTTAGCAATGAAAAAGGATTCTTTGTGTGTTAGTGTGATTTCTGGATTAGTCAGCAAAGAAATGTTTGTATATGTAATTACAATTAATCTATGATTATATATCATTATGTAGAGAAGTTATTACACCTCTTCAATAACTTCTGTGTTCAGTTTCTCTTGAGATGTAAAGATACAGGAAAAAACAACTCATCCACTATAGGCTGAAGTTTTTGGTACCTTTCATCTGGACAAACTTCGAGTTTATAAGAGGAAGAAAATACTGTGAACTTCCCAGAATTATTTTGCATCATTTAGTTATGTTTCACTGAATGTTTTGCTTCAAATGAAAAAATTCTGCATTTTAAGCATCAGAATAATTCTTTAATATATTTTCTCTTTTACAGAGAGAGAAGGTTCATGAAAGGTGCAAGAATATTTGTACTCCTAAAGATACCTTTGACAGGACACTATTACACACTCACGGTACAGTCAAAGCCTCCTTTAATCATTAGAAAGTGGTGTCTTTTTGTATCAGTATGTTATAACATCAGTAGCAAATGTTATGAGTGTTACTCATTATTGATTCTATAATGTACTTATTGTCTCTGTTACTTGCTTGAGATCTTCATGTGCAATAATAGCTGATGATTTCTTTGAAACCATAATTGAAAACTCAGACATCATAGGCTTAGAAGTATTTATGAACATTGCTGTCATTTCATAGGTCAAAATGCTTGTGATACCTGCTTTTAAACTTTTTCTTGGCATGTTTTCATTCATGGCAGGTCATTGTGGCCCTTGCAGTGTTTTCTTTAACTGCTTTTTATTTTAAGATCCATTGAAACTGTTGCCTCAAATTTGTAGCAGCTATTGGCTTAGCAGTGAAGAGCTGCAGTGCCATTCCTGTATCTCTGCCATGAGAGTCACATCATGGCTGAGGTGGGAAGCGACATCTCAAGATTATCTAGTCTAGACCATCTGCCACCTATGGGAGGACATTGTCCAGTTGGGTTCTGAATCTCACAGATGGAAATTACACAATCCATCTGGGCAACCTGTTTCAGTGTTTTGCCACCCTCACAGTAAAAGTATTTCCTTGTGTTCAGATGGAATCTTTTGTGTATCAGTTTCTGGCCGTTGCCTCCTGTCCTGACACTGGGCAACCTGTGAGAAAAACCAGCTTTGTTTTCTTTGCACCCCCTCATCAGATCTTTAAGCACATTGATCTCCCTTGGACTTTTCCAGTCTAAACTGTCTCTCCTCCTTGTTTCTTAATCATCTTTGTGGCTCTTGACACAAAGACTTGATTGGAGTGACATGGTTCACTCCAGTATGTCTAGGTCTGTCTTGTGCTGGGGAGCTGAAGTCTCTGCATGAAGGCTGAATTTCAGGATTTCATGGAAGTAGTTCAGCTAATAGGAAAGTAGACAGGAAGGCAAGAGGCAAAATAGAAAAAAAAAAGACAAGTAAAAGGAAAAGAAACACTCATACCTTGGAGAAAGTTTTTAATATTTATTTTACTTTACTTTCTCAAAAACATTAGCATTTAAGAGTTCATTTATCAATCCTTGTTTGATAAGGCTTATCTATATCAATGTCTACAGGTAATGCAGCAAAAAGGGGGTCAGTAGTTTACTCCTTTTGATCAAGTTGTTTCAGTTTACTTCCTTCCTCCTCTTCTGTGCGAAAGGAAGCCCTTCTGCCAGGTTTGTCTGTATTGGTGTTACTTTGGAATAGCTGTTCCAGAATGAGTCTGTGTTGTATACTGCAAAATCAAGGTACCTTCTTTAGTCAGCTTAATCTGTTTTAAAATAGTCTGAGTGTTTTTAAAAAGAGAAAATTACTGTCACCAGAGCAACTGGGAGCTTCTTGGGTAGCTGGACAGTCCTAGTAGAAGCATCGTTTGGTAAACTGAAGCTCATGATTTTCTGTAATTTCTGCTGTTGCTGCTTCCTGTCCTCCTCTAACTCCATCCCACAAGACTTGGCCTTTCACTCATGTAAGAACTGGTCTGTCCAAAGGCTGAGGACAGCAGGATGATTCCAAGGTCTCCTTTTTTATTTTGATACAAATAAAGTAAGAAACAAATTAAGGAAAAACCAAAGAGGTGGGAGCTGATGCTAAGGTAGCACTTGCTGTTTGTCAGGGTTGAGCAGACTGTCCAGCAGAGACATGGGCTTGTTGCTGTTAAATTCCTCAAGTTTTTGGTCCTCCAGTGTGCCCCCTCTTCATAATGCCCACTAAAGCCAAGAGTAAAGGTAGGACAGGGGATTTTGGCTGAACCTAAAAAGTCTGAATTTGCCTTTTCTTCAAGTTTTGCTGGGATATAATGAATTAACTCTTTTCCCAGCTCAACACTCTCACACTCGGCAATTGTCAGTTCAGCATGCTCCATGGGTACTACTGCTGCTGTGCTGCTTGCTCAGTGTGCTTGGGACTCTGGCCCAAGCCCTTGTTCATCCTTCTTGCCAGTCTTTGTGCATCCAATCTCCGAGTGCTGTGCAAAAGTGATTATATGGGCAGCTTCAGTTCGAAGCATTAAAACTGGGGTGGTGTTAGAAGGACCTTTTACTGGCCCTTGCCAGTGCACTAATGAATATGAAGTGCTAAGTGGATTGCTTTGTATAACTGACACTGCCAAAACAGCCAAGTACAAGCTCCTTTGAGTAGTCTGAGCATGAGACCTGAACTGCAAAGGACAAAAGAGCACTTCAAGGAATCAGAATATTTCAAGTTGGCAGGGACTTCAGAAGGCCTTCACTGCAACTGCCATCTCAAAGCCAGTTCAGTTGTGAGGTCAGGCCAAGCCATTCAAAGCTTTACCAAGGGAAATAGAAATATCCAGCAAACATCTACAAATAAATATCAAAAAAAATCTCCAGCCCTTCTGGGCAGCCTGCTCCAATGCTTGATTGTCCTCATGATGGAAATGTTCTCCTTGTGTTCAGTCAGAAGGTTTCATTTCAATTTGTAAGCCTGTTCCCCTTGTGAGGAACATGGTATCGTTGTCTTGTAAACTCCCTCATGGGATTCACTTGTTCAAGGGAATTGTTTCCCATTGTTTGCTCATGAATGACTACCTATGTTTTGTTTAATTTTAGATAAATCCAGGACAGATCTGGAACAAGTACCTAAGGTATGGCTTCTGTACACTCTGAGCTGTTGTAAGGCTTTCTCACTTGAAGTGTTGAATAAATGCATGTACTTGTTCTTTGTAGAAATTTTGTCCTCACTGATGACTTGGGTTGATTCTCAAGAGGATCTGTAGTGCTCAGAGTTTAAAAAGACTAAGGGTGATTTGCTTTGTCTTTTTTTTTCTTCTTGTTTCCATGGTCTCAGTTTTTCTCCTAAAGTTTAATACAAATACCATTATTTTTTCATCTTTAAATAAATGAAGTAAAGACCTCAGAGCTGAGCAAAATTAGCCATTCTAAGAGGAAGGGAAAACTGAAGAGTTTGAGAAAAGTTTGAATATTGCCTAGTGTACAACTCAGCATTAGGTTTAACTACTTGAATCCTTGATCAGAGCTCTGTTGCATATAAGCATGCAGCATATGTGTTGTGGGTTTTTGTGTCGGGTTGACAGAAGATACAGCTCCAGATTCCATTTTAGTCTGAATAATTGTTTTCTAGGTACAGTAAGTAGTCAGGGTAATATGGGTCAGCGTCTGTATGCCAGTTGTGTAGGCTGGGACTTGAATAGCTGTCACTGCAGTGTTTAAAGTCCAGGAAACAAGAATGCTTGAGTGTGGTGTGATGCTGCAGTCTATGTTGAACCTTTTAAAATTAACACTTCATGAATAAAAGGAAGAAGGTTCTACTGCCTGCCTGTAAGCTCAAGGTGTTGTCAAGTATAAATAATGTTATCAGAGAGAATTTTAGAATTAATAGTTTTCCAGGAGGTATGGTTAATGTTACACATTAGTGACTCTTGTGCTGAGCATGTTTGGTGCATCCTGCTAAAGGAGATCAGCTTGAGGCTCTGCTCCCTCCCAGGGAACACTTGCTTCACCCTGACAGCTGGCTGGATCATCAGCCTCATGGGAGCTGTGGCCCCAGGAATGAGCAGATGAGCAGCAGGATGCCCTTGTTAGTGAAGAGGCTTTGCTCAGATTCTTGAGAGGGCCCACCTGCACTTCAGAGTTGCCTGTGTGTGCACACTCAGAGTGTTCAGGTCATCTTAGGTGCCTGAATACACATGTGATTTTGGAGCTGTGCCTTCAGGAAGATAAGACTTTGTCAGATCACATAAGCTTTTAAAATGTAAAGTACTTTGGTTGTAAGGTCTGGAATGAATTTGTGTGCCTGGATAAATGAAAATTGGGATTTTGAAATCAACAAATAAGTCTCTGTTAGCTTAATAAGACAGGAGATGTGTTTAACTGGGTCAAAAAATATAGGGGTGAGTGAGGCACATTTATTTCTTTTGTTTTTCTGTTTCAGATTTTTATGAAACCAGATTTTGCCTTGGAAGATTCCTTAACATTTAATGCCGTTTTACCATGGTCTCATTTTAGTACCGCTGGTGGAAAAGGAAATCGTGATGCAGCTTCCTCCAAGTTACTTCAAGAAAAGGTACAACTTTGATACAAGTTGTGGTTATCCATCAGTGCTGGTGGATACTGCAAAGGAACACCATGGCTGCTGTTGTGTAGTGCTTCTTGAGACATTATTGGGGGCTTTGCTATCTGTCATTTTACATCAGGCTGCAGATTGTTAGTAAATCATGTGGGAAGCATCCTACTTGAAAGAGAACTTTTTTCCCTGCTCAATAAATCTATCAAATCTGGAAAAAAAGAATCTGTATATGATGTAACAACTGGCTCTTCATGACAGCTCTAACTTACTGAAACAGGTGTATATTGAGAACTTCAGAGGTGTGGAGTAGTTTTCTTAGGGACAAAGAGCAGTTCCATGAGAAGGGAAAGCTGGATTACATGGGTTGTACACTGTGTAATGCTGTTATTTTCTAATATCTCAGGAAAAATTCAGATTCAAGGCGCTGTGGTTTCTATGCTAAAAGCAATACAAAATCCTATGGTGTTTGTGTTTTAGGAAATTTACTTTTGTTGTCATCTGCACTGATCTGGTTTTGCATTTCACAAAGGAAAACATGAAAGCAGAGCTGTTTCTTTCATATTGGAAACAGAAGTCTCTTCTTGGTCATTTTTATATTTTTCTGTTAGTTACGTATTCATGCTATAGAAAATCTCATAATGAGTCATCTTTATAGTACAAATACCTGTAAAATGCTTTTAGAAAATCTGAGTAGTTTTGGAGTATGTGAGGTACATTAAGGAAAAAAATAACATGAGATTGTCTGGTAAATGTTTCCAATTTTCTGGGGATTAGTCTTCTGCTCTCCTACCAAGTCAGGAGGAAGAGACAGGCTCTGCAGGAGGCTAACTCAAAGGTTCATTAGGCTGTACTCCACACCTGAAGTTGGAGGGAGGTTTCTTTAGAGTTTTTGGAGGCAGTTGCTGTCTGAAAATGAAAAAGCAATGTCTGACCTATGCTGTGAGCTTCCCAAAGCAGCAGGATGGATGCTAAGAAAGGACTTGTGTTGAAGCAGACCCAGAGCCTTCACTGATGCAGAGGGGTGAAAACACTGCTTCATATGACTGAAATGAGCCCAAATTTTTTGTTTGACTTTTTAAAGGCTCTGAACAGCATGAGGTTTACACTTACCACATGTAAATATGCACCCTGCTGCCATAATTATCCCTAGCTCCAGGCACCATTTTCCAACAGGATTTTAAAAACCTTGCCTTAAGCAGATCTGCTTACAGCCTTTTGGACCACTGTTGATCTACTTCAATAATTTCCCCATGATGGTTTTTTTTTTTCCTTACCTCCTTCCATGTGTTGCCCTACATTGGGACTGTAAGCTCTTTGAGGCAGGTACTGTTTGCTCTGTTTGTTCTGCCTTGTTTAGCATAGTGGAGGGACCTGGGGCATCTGGTTGGTAAAATCACATAAATAATTGTTTGTAATAGCCCTTTCTCTGGTCCCTGTGTCAGAGTCTGTCTTGGCTTTCCCTGTGGCTAGGTGTGTCACAGCTGGCTGGTGGAGGATGCTTCTGATTAAAATAGATATGAACAAAAAAGGTGGGGTTGCATATTGTATAAATGCCTAGTATATCCATAGAAAGCACTATGAAAATAACTCTAAGAAGGAAACATTCTCCAGCTGACTTCCTTTCCATCTCCGGTTGGCCTTTTGGAATTCAGAAGGAAGTTTGAATGCTTGGCATCTCTGAGAAAACAGGTCATCTGAATATTAGCATTCAGATGAGCATCCTAAAGGCTCAGTCCTTTGAGTTTGTATATTCAGCATAAGCAAGAACACAGAGCTTTTACAGTCAAAGAATCAGGCCAGCACAGTGGTCTGGTACCATATAGATAATTTGAATTTCAGGTTCTGAACATGTAGGTGTACTCTGTCTCTGGGAATCCCACAGTGCCAGCACACAGGAAATAGTCTTAGTACTAATTCGAGCTGGTTGGCAAAAGTACAACTGCAGCCAGAGATACCCTGGAGATTTTTCTTCAAAGAAGGTACTACAGCTTTTTAAATTAGCAGAGCCATTCCAGTGGTGGGTCATCAAAGTATAGTGGCTGCACCTTTAGCAGCCTCAGTGACCCAGATTTCATGGAATATTTGCATGTGTATACTGTTGCTTGCAAGCCAAGTATCCAGAGCTGTCTCCTGGTTATTGTCCATATTCTGTGGCCAGTGTGCAACCATGTGGTACAAAACTTCGGGTATTTTAGATTTATTTGCTTTTCTAACTTTTTATTTTCAAGCAGGATGGGCATCAAATCAGCCTTTCCACAGATATTTTGAGTTAATTTAAAAAGAAATTATTAAACCATAATTGGTAGTTACTTGCTTGCTAATATGACAAAGGGACTTAATTTTTATTAGCAAAACTTCCTCGTGATATAATGAGACAAATACTCTGAAAGTGTATTTGCATGGTGATAAAGTTTCCAGGTCGTAACAATAGTGTTTTTTCCTCTTCCCAGCTGAGCCATTATCTGGACATCGTGGAAGTCAATATCGCTCATCAGATTTCTCTCCGCTCAGAAGCATTTTTTCATGCAATGACCTCTCAGCATGAGTTGCAGGACTACCTCAGGAAAACCTCCCAGGCTGTAAAATTGCTTAGAGAGAAAATCTCTAAAATTGATAAAGTAATGTGTGAAGGATCACTTCGAGTTTTAAGACTGTCACTTACCAGAAATAACTGTATAAAAGCGTACAATAAACTGAAGTTAATGGCTACTGTACACCAAACACAGCCCACAGTACAGTTGCTGCTCTCCACTTCGGAGTATGTTGGAGCTTTGGACTTAATAGCAACAACACAAGAGGTGTTACAGCAAGAGCTTCAAGGTATTCACAGTTTCCGGTAGGTAACCATGTAGGAAATACATGAAATGCAAGCAGAACTGGAATGTGTTGAGCACATTATGTTGGCTGAAGGGATTTGTTCTACCTTTGTTCATTCATTCATTCTTAGAGGACCTAATACAGAAGGTATAAAATGTAAGTGTGGCATAAGCAGTGTGACTAATGCCTTTGCCAGAGATTTTTTTTTATTTTTTGGAGTGGGATGAGCTTTTAACATCTAAATACATTGTCCTCTGTTCTGGTTTACAGATGTTTTAGGGGGTGCAGAGATGAGAGCCAGGCTGTGGCTGGACTTTCATCTTGCATGGCTGGTAGCTGACAGCTGAGAGGTATTTCCTACATGGGGGTCTGGAGTCCTTCTGCAGACAGCACCCCAGGGATGGATTCCTTGCTACACAGCTCTGCTCTGGGCCCATATCTTTAGTGACTGACCTGAGCCTGAGTTGTTAGAGGAACATGCAAGAGTATTAATTCAGTAGAATCCTTTTAGCTGATATAAAATAAGCTATCATAAGACACAGACAGTTTAAAAGTGTTGTATGCAAAGCTGCCAGTGTAGCATGATGCTGGCAGAAGTCGTGTGTAGTTAAACCAGCTCCAAGGCTTGCATCAGCCAGCTGAGGAGCTGTGTGCTAAATTTTCTAAGTTGATGCTGGTTTAGGGGTGGTTTACTTAGAGGTTATGTGGTTCCTGCAGCCCAGTGGTCCACAGCTTGCATAATGAAAGCATGGTTGCTGCTCAGTAACTGTAACATGAATGTTCAGAACTTTATATAGTTACTGTGCTTGTCCATCTGCTCTGTCGAGTTCCTAACACCCCTTCTAGCTAGTTTGGAAGAACACTCAAATTTTATCTAGAAAAGATCTCAGGAAAAAATACTAGAGAAAGCATTAAAAATAAAAAATTTTAAAGAGCTAATAAATTATTGGGATAAAGTTGCTTTAGCTGTTTTTGTATAGAAACAGACCATCTGAAAAATGTGGCTTGTCTCTCTTTGGACACCTCAGTGCAGTTTGTCCTCTTTACTGTTCCTGCTATTGACCACTTAATTCTGATGCACAGGCCTTGGCTGAGTCACCTTCATATTGACCTTGGTGACAGTCAGTGCAGTTCCACAGCCCTGTGGCAGCATCACTCAGAATCAGCTGTGTTTTGCAGCTGGGTAACCTGTGTGCTCTGTCAGCAGAGCGTGCAATTCTTTTGTCATTGTGGTCGATACACATGATGTCCCAAGATTCTGCCATTGTTTCAAAATTACCCTCAGGTGTGAAACATATTTGCAGGTAGATAATAATCTTGTCTGTAAAGAATAATTTCTATGAGTAAAGCTTAGCTGGTTGTTTTGGCAGAGTTACAGAAGTGATGTGAGTGGGAAGTGTCCCCTCTGCTTTGGACAGTAAAGGCTCACAAAGGTGAGTTAAGTCATGTACTCCACCAGAAATGCAAGTGCAAGTGAGAGGCCCAGCAGAGTTTCCAAATCTCACAGTGGCCTGTGTGTGTAGCTTGTGTGAAGAAATAATGTGCAGTGGAAAGATGGAAGTCTTGATAAAACTTCTCAATAGAATGTTGTGTTTCTAAAAATAAATAAATAAAATATTTTAAAATCTAAATTGATGGCAAGCACATAACCTTCAGCTTTCCCCAAGAAACACCAAAGGGATCTTTTTGCTTTATTCTGAGAAAGAATGATGCAGTTGTCAAGTGAGTTAAATACCTGGTTTATTTTAACAAGAAACTTCTGAAGTAATAACTCATTTTCTAAATAATTACTGGTGTTTTTTACTAAATATCTGATGAAAAAAACACCAATAACTTGTTGTTTTAGTGTTGCCATGGCAGGTTGTAGAATTTGGTGTTTTAAATTGAGTCATGTCAGAATCATTCAATGTAAAGCAGTAAGAAAACTACTCAGATCATCAATTAGTTTTTCCCTTGTCATACTGTATGCAGAGAAAAATATAGTTTGTTTCTAGTTGTAGCAAAAAATGAGAAAAACCATAAAGGTTGTGTGAAGTACTACATTGGTGTCTTTAATCTGGGTTAATGTCACTAATGATATGTGTCAGTTGTAACTGCTTGCTACTACTCTAGGATAAAATTCAAGTTTCAGACCTCTAACCTTTTCAAGTTCTTCCTTTTAATTAAAAAAAAAAAAGCTAATGTATTAACTAACTTACAAATCTGTGAAAACACTTTCTGCATAATTTTCACAGTCCTGGTTGGGGTGATGGAGATACAGTGATTTTGTTTGTTTATGGGGGAGGTTTTGGTTTGGTTTGGGGTTTTTTTTTACACAGGTATGCTGGCAAACCATGCTTTCACAGTATTTTATACAGTAAAACACAGATGGAAAAATAGTTCTCAGTAGTGTATTTTAAAAGAAGTTTTACCCTGCACTCATCATTTTACATGATAGAGTTGTCATATTCAGTATTCATTGATAGGATCTGATGTGTGAGCGGTACCTGTTAAGAGATAATGACCAAGGTGTTTTGCTGGAGTGTGAATTAAGGTTTGACTTCTTCCTGCATATTTCAGCTTGGAGGGATTTTTGTGGCTGCTAGGGGCTAGAACCTCTTGGGCAGAGTGAGGGAGCTGTTGTTGGATGTTTCCGAAGCAGGGATTTGAGGGGAGAGGTTTTGGTGTGTTCCAGTGCAGTTCAGCACAGGGACAGAAATAATGTACCAAGGAGCATCTTCATGCTTACCATAGTAAGAGCCTTTGTGTTGTGGCTCTTAGAACTGCAGTCAGTTTTGCAACTCCAGTTAAAATAATCTTTGGGATGTTTTCCTGTTGAGGGTGTTCCGAAATGTCTGTGATGCAACCAGCTTGGATTTTCTACAGGCTGTTTTTGCTTAAAATAGATATTTGAAATATGCCTGCTTTGTCCATCCTGATGAGTTACTGAACAACAATTTCAAAAGCAAGTACATCCCTGGTCATCTTGAAATTAAAATAAATAAATTAATCTGCTCAACTCAGATCCAGCAAGGTTCATTAACTTCAGCTCAGTGCTGGCCATGTGGTTTTCTGCAAGGAGGAGGTACCAGCAGTTATAAGCTATGACAGCAAAGGGTCCAGCTACACCAGCACTGAATGAAAGCCATGTTCATCCTCCCCATTTTGTATCCAGGCTTTTCTAAAATATCACAGCTCCTCTTCATTCGCATTTGCAAAGTATTGGTTGCTTGTTTTTGTTAAAGAAAAAGCAGTCTGATTTTTACAGATACTTGTTCCCAGCTGTTAGTGGAAGTTGAAAAGCCTGGAGTGTTTGACATCTCTGAAGTTCCCACTTTTAAAGAGTGGTTGACATTTCTTATGTGAGAAATTCCCTTGTGGTTCTGTATGACAACAGTCTGCAAAATACGGTTTAAAATCTCCCATATGTGGGAAGATTTTTTCTTTTAGAGTAGCATAAAAAATGGCAAATTTAAAAATTCCAGTGTGTTCTCTGAAAGCCATCCTGTCATGTAATGCTGTTAATGCAACTCATGTGAATTTAATTTGTGACCACATCAAAAGCTCAAATGCTTGAATTAGAAGAACTTGTGGACTGATGATCTGAGGAGCTGTGCAAGCAAAAGAAGCATTCCTTCTTTTTAGCACCTTTATACTGACAAGTGCTGAGTATTCTTAGTTCTGCTTCACCTCATTGGGCAGAGAGGTACTTGACACCTTCCAAAAAAAAAAAAAAAAGCCCCACTTCCAAATTTTATCCTCCATCAATATTCAAGTCCATATGTTTTGGTGCAAGGTGACAGTGCCTGAAAAATGCATGATTTCAGCTGCTCTGAGGAGTGAAAGATTGGAGCCTCCCATTAAGCCAGCACTGATTGCATGGAAATTTCCTGCTGGGTGGTTATTTTCTTCAACTGTGAACTAATGATTTGTTTTCAGGTTGATTATTTAGCTTATATCTCAATGGCTGTTTTTCTTAGGCATCTTGGCTCACAGCTTTGTGAACTGGAAAAGCTGATAGATAAAATGATGATTGCAGAGTTTTCAACTTATGCTCGCAATGATTTAAATAGACCCCTAGAAGATGATTGCCAAATTCTAGAAGAGGTATGTCTGTTATTGAAATAAACTGTCTCATGAATATGTTTGCATCTTTAACATACTTAATTACCAGCAACTAATTCACTCAGGCCCCTAGTAGCAACACTAATTTTAGACTATTTATCTTCTCATTCACACCTCTCCCCACTCCTTTATTTTTGTGCTTGATAAGATTAAATAATCCTAATTAAACTCAGAACTGCAATCCAGGCCCACTTCATTTTTTCAAAAGAATCAGTTTTCTTTTCTCTGATTAAATGTCTTTGGAGTTCACTTCATGAACCTAAGCATGTAAGTAGAAAAGAACATGGACTCTCATCAACCTGGTTGTAAAATTCTAGTTTTGCAATGAAAGCTGATATTTGCATGTTGTTGTCATTCTGTCTTCCCATGCTTTTATGGGTGCTTATACCAAGCATACGGTTGCCCTGTATGCATGCTTCATTCACAGTATATATATAGATATATATTCCTCATTCCTCTGAAGATCATAAACATATGAAGATTAAACTACTGTTGTTGGTTTCTAACCCAGAAAAGTTTTTTCTGGATTTTTCCTGTAGGGCTCTTCAGGAATTGCTGGAGCCTATGATCTCTTCAGCCTTGTTTAATCCATTTAATGAGATGTAGTGGTTGGCAGTAGCACTGCAGTACTCCCATTTCTGCCCTGTGGTTTCCTGCCCTCTGTGCTGCACCGTGCCAGCCTCTCACTCGGGCTGTGCTTAGTGTCAGTCTCACTCAGGGTCAGGAAACTCACTCATGGTTAGAAATATCCACAGGTTTAAGCACTTGTGAATGAGCCCAGTTGAGGAATTGGCAGGAAAGGGGTGGGAGAAAGAGACTCAGCTGGTATTGCCACAGGGAACTTTTTTTATGTAGACAAAGCTTGGCATCAGTCCGGAGGAGTTGGATTGACCTAAATGCTGTTCACTGTGTGCTTGGTACATGAGCTTTCTTACTGCTGTGCAATTTCTTAAAATTGTTTATTGTCTTCACCTTGATTATTTTCATGTGTATTTTTTTTTTAATTTTCTTTTTTCTCGATAGGAAAGACTTGTATCTCTAGTATTTGGACTTCTAAAACAAAGGAAGCTAAATTTTTATGAAATATATGGAGATGAAATGATTAATACTGCAAAGAATATAATTAAACAGGTAAGACAAACATTTCTCATGTATCTGACAGGCTTTCCTCTATCCCTTGCAAATAATTTTTTCAGGTGTTAAGAACATCCCTGATGAAGTTTTTTGGTGGCTGAGGGTCTCTCAGAGCAGCTGAGCTTGCATACACTTAAGAGCTCCCTGAAGCACAGAGGTCTTTACAGAAAAGACCTTTTGGAAGGTGTAGGTAACATAAGCTCCCTGTTTTCTCTGCAAAATTGACATTTTTCTGAACTTTCTCTTAACACATGGCTCTCCCAAATAGTAGAATTATGTCATAGCACTACCTTTCATTAGAAACCCACAACAAAACAAACACTCTGAAATCACACTAAAGACCTTTCCCCCCCTCCAACACTCCGTAAAGCAAAACCCTCAGGTTCTTGGTGTAAATACATGAGAGAGAATCAAAGAAGTTGCCAGTTTAAACAAATGAATTCCCAGCAAATGGTACAGAAGATATTGTTTGCCTTAATGTTAACACAGACCTAGCATAGGCACATGGTTGGAAAATATCCTTGCCTTTTTCTGAGAGAACGAGGTGATGTAATGGAGAAGGTAGAAGAAATGCTTACCTTTAACAAAAAATTGAGCCCCAGATCCTTTTCTGCATTGGTGTGGTAGTTTGCCATTTAGGGCAGTGTATCTTTCAAGCCAAAAAACTTTACCAATAAAACCAATAATTGAACAAAGTTCCGATATCTCCTTTGGGGGATATACATTGGCTAATTTGGATACTGACGTGATGGCTTTTGTGTGCAAACAGAGTTTAGGGTGTGTGTTTGGTACTTTCAGTTTTACTCATCTTGTTTGTTTGCCCACACATGTGAGAATATTGTGTAAGACTGTTTTTTTCCCCTAGATTTAGGTGATTATTTCAGGAGTTATGCTCTGATGGGCTATGAAATCCCTCTGATTTGTATCTTAAAGACTGGGAGATAGGTGCTGGGTTGGGCATCCCCTGTCCTCATAGGATAGTCTGCAGTTCCCAGCTACATTGTGAACTGTATTGGATTGGGAACCTAGTTTTTAAAAGTCTGGATTTTGTTTTTTAATAGTGTTCATTGAAGGTTTTTGTTTTAAGCCAGACTTGGCTGCTCCAATCCCTTTCACATTGCAGCCCTAAGGTTCTGTTGGTGTGGTTGTACAGGGTGGGGATAGGCCCATATTGCTAGTAAATTTAAAAAAATGAATTAATAACACCAGGATAAAGCTGTTCATCTGCCTGGCAGTCTCCACTGGCTATTCACTTGTCTGTATCAGCAGTCATAAGGAGACTTTTTTCCCTTCAAATTATTTATTTAGTTATAAAATAGACAGGTAGCACTCCCTATTTTTCTGTTCATTCTCAGTCTCAAAATGCTTTTTCCATTCTGCTGGGAAAATTTAAGTTGGATTTTTCAGGTTTCCCCTCTGCTTAATCGTAGACAATGTTTAATGAAATTCCAGTGTAAATTTCTGTTGAGTAAGGAAAATAAGCAGGATTTGAGTGTTCCTGTGTGGTTTGTGCAATGCTTTTGTATGGTGGCCCATTGTCTCAACTCTTAAGGGTACATTCCCTTAATAAAGGAAACTGTTTTCTTGCCACACCTCAATGTGTTTCCTCTTCAAATGCATTGCTGGGCTGTTTTGGTTAGTGATTTTTAGTAGCTTTTTGTTGACAGGCAGTAAGAGCAGATAATTTGTAAGCACTGAGCACACTGCATAGTTCAAGAACAAGGTTCTGTTCTTCTTCAGAAGCTTCTGTACTGACCAGCATTATTCAAAACACAGGTAAAGCCCATGTAGCTTGAGATAGCAGCCCTCAGTCACCACTGGGATTGTACAAACTTGCTTCAAGGCAAGATGAGTTCACACTCTGCTATTCACTTGTTCAGTTTATTGACTGGCATTTGGGAGAAAAGCCCTTTTTCAGTCTGAGTGGGGTTGATTTGTAGCTTGGGCTTACAAGTAATGGGAGAAGAGATCAGTGAAATGGTTGTAAGACAGGAGATGTGTTTGGAATGAAAATTGATTGTACTGGAGACCTGAAGAAGTCTGGCCAGTTTTGTATGCACCAGTTGCTTTGGGGGGTTTCTTTTGGGGTATTTTTTGTTTCTTTTTAAAGGAACAAGTTGTTAAGTGATACAAGTAAGTCTTTCTTTTCTTATTTTACTTTTCCTTTTTTAACTTGAGGATTAATGTGTTTGTTATGAAACTCAGCAGTGGTTAGAAAGAAGCTAAGATCTTCCTTTGTTTTGTTTTTTTTCCCTTAAAATTTGACAGTGTGTGGTTAATACGGTATCGCAGATAGAAGAAATAGATACAGAAGTGGTTGTTAAGTAAGTATGCAGCGAGATTTTTTTTTTTAATTTTTTTTTTGGTGGTGGGTGGGGATAGTATGTTTTTTAGCATAGATAAATTTACTGTTCTAATTTTTTGTTCAAATTTCCTTATAATTAAGGATTATGCTTCTCTTGCATCTTAAGACTCTGCCTTTGTCCGCCTCTGGGTGGATACTGTGCTTTACTTCTCATTCAGATTATAATATTACCTTAAACTTGCCTTTGAAATAAATACTAAAATTCCATGAATCTCACTACATAAAGCATATATCTCTTGAATATATATCTACTTGAAAGCATTCCCTGTTGCCATAATCTGGGACTTCGTATTAAAACATGTCATTAGTTTAAGTTCCTCCCCTATAATCAAGAACAGGAGCTATCCAGAGAGGAGACCAGACACCTTCAGCCCTAGAAATGGTCCATCAGGAACCTCACCAAGCCCAGCAAAGATAAATGCCAGAGCAGAGAATGGAGACTGAGATGGAGCCAAGCTCCTCTCAGGGTTTGCACAGAGGGCAGTGGGCACAATGTAGAAGATGAGAAATGCCAGTTGGATCTTAGGGAGAATCTGTTCCCCATAGGGCTGGTCAAACACTGGAACACAAGCCCGGAGAAGCTGTGGAATCTGTGTTCTGGGACAGAGTCAGGCTTTGGCTGTGGCAGGGCCCAGAGCAGCCCAGCGTGGTTGGACCTGCCTTGAGCAGGGCTTGGCCAAGGCAGCTCCAGAGGCCCCAGCTCCAGGGGCCCCTGCCAGCTTCTGTTTTTTTCTGTGGCTTTATGATTCACTTGACTCAGCAAAGTGTTACCCCAAGATAATAAAAATAGTCCAGCTGATAAAGCAAAGTTGAGTTTCAGAACCTGCATGGGTTTCATACCCAGACTGGGAAATGACTGGGCACAGGGTCATTTTTAAACACTGGATATTTTGTAACCATTGTCCACTGTTTAGTCTGCTCTTGGGTCCCAACTGTGTATTATAGGGTTTAACTTTTGTTCTGTCAATGACTTTTCTGCCCTTTTGCCACAAACAGCTGACTTGTACTTTATTAGCAGAAGTGGTCTCATTGCAATGCCTTGCAAATTAAACCTTTAAATGGGCTTAATAACACAGCTTTTTAACACTTGAAAAGTATTTTCATCTGGGGCTTTTTGTAATTTTTTTTCCTCCCATGTGGTTTGTGAAAACGTTATTAACCCCCTCCCTTTTTGAGAACATACACTCACCCTAGGAAAAAGAACATTATGCCCAGAAAAGAACTAAAGGGTAAATGTGAAACTTTCATTTACTTACAGTATGATCTAATTCTATATCTCTCCTTCCCCACTCCACTTACATTGTGTTGATCATGACTGTTGTTTAGGTGGTGTCTGTTGTTTGGCAGGTAAAAGTCTACACAGTTTTCCTTGTATTTGCAATTCCATTTAAAGCATGGTTTGTTTTTCCTTTATGTGCCAATAGGCATCATGATGGCCAGCAAACATTTGCTGTTTGCTGAATACTGCTCTCTTTTTAGGCTTGCAGACCAGATGAGGATGATGAATTTTCCTCAGTGGTTTGATTTACTGAAGAACATTTTTTCTAAATTCACCATCTTCCTCAAGAGAATAAAGGTAAGACATTGATTTAGAAAGACGTTCACATAGTTCAGGTATGAAAGGGAGTGAAGTTGTTTTTCCATTTGAAGTCTTAAGATGTTGGTTTTGCTTGTAGAGTTCAAACTTCTGATTAAAAGATGGAGATGTGAATATTGGCATCCAGGGCAAAAATGATTAGTGCTAACAAAGAGAGCAGTGGCAAAGACTTAATACCTCTTGTTGCTCGATTACTTCTGTTCTGAGCTCCTAAGGATGAGTACAGGACTTTTGTACTAGATTGCTCTAAATGAGAGTTCTTTCACCCATCTCAGAAACATCAGATATTGGTTGCCATCAGAAAAATGAGTCTGCCTCCAAATTCTAATTACACAGCAGAAAATAAAGCCAGGATTTAGTTTAATTTAGTGGGCGAAAGAAAATCTCTTTCTAGCACAAGCTTGTGGCACTGGGTTTTGGGGTGTTGTTTTGTAATAAAAGTTATGTTTCATTCTAGGCAACGTTAAATACTATCCGTAGCGTGGTTTTCTTGGTTCTAGACAAGAACCAAAAAACCAGAGACCTGGAGGACACGTTACAGAAGAACTCTGCTAAGGAGAGCATGGTGGACAGCGAGGTGGCCTACCTGACCCACGAGGGGATGTTCATCAGCGACGCCTTCGGCGACGGGGAGCTCCCGGCCGGAGCGGCCGACACAGCCTCCCAGAGGAACACCTCCCCCAACAGCGAGCCCTGCAGCAGCGACTCCGTCTCAGAGCCCGAGTGCGCCACCGACTCCTCGTCCAGCAAGGAGCACACGTCCTCTTCTGTTACTCCAGGAGGAGTAGAGATGATGTGAGTAAACACCCTGCCTGTCTCCACCTGGCAGCGTGGCTCGAATGAAGGGTGGGGTGCAGGCAGTTGTTTCTGGTCACACAGCACGAAAATGACTTTGGAGGAATGTGCTTTTTAGGTAGGTGAAGTGTAGTGGCTCTCCCCCTGGAGACTGCCATCAGAGTGCACAGTTCCCAGCCTTGGTTTTGTTTATTTGCCTTGTTTTCACCTCCATATGTAGTGGTACAGGAACTGATTTATGTCACTTCTTCCAGAAAAATCCCCTCTCCATTTGTTTTTCTGGGGAGAACATTTGTGTAGAGAGCAGGAGAGGTGTGAGTCCCTGAAAGACATATTGTTTGTCATGCCTTTATCAGGCAGAAGCATTCCTGTTTCCTGTCCATGTTCCCTATGATTATTTTTCCTGTGTTTTCTGTTTGTTTGTTTTTTTAAGCTAGCTTCATGGAATACACCTTGATAAATTCTGGAGAAAAATCTCCTGTTTGTCATCAACCATTTGACTTGCATAAATAAATAAATAAATAAATCCTTCTCAGTGCTTTGGTTACATAGGCAGTGCTGCCCTGAGGTGCTCCAGTCTCCAGCGTTCCAATCTTCTGGTATCCTTTTATGCACCCTTTGCTTGTGGCTGCAAGTCTTTTGAAAAGAACCAGGCATAATGTGTATGGGACTCTAGCATGAACCACTTCAGAAGCTGGCATGTCTGGATACAGAGTTAGATGAGGCAAAACTGAAATACCACTTGTTACCCTGCTGAAAGATGGAAGACAGCAAGTGGCCTGCTCTTGCTGCTTGGTCCTTGAGGATCTGTACTTATGTGTTGAAGCAGCTGTTAGTTTTGATAGAGACCTTCCCCCCCAAATCACAATGCTAGCTGAAGGAGATAGATTTTAAATAAATACGCTGTGCATAAAACACAGGCCTTTTTATGTCTGAACATCTGTTGTGTGCTGGAGGAGAAATGAAATGTGGAGTCCAGAGTTAAGTGGATGAGCAGGGAAAGGGAAGGGGGTTGGATCCAAACTAGTCTGAAGCACTTTGCCAGGTTTGCTAAAAATACACCATCCAGCTAGAGCTGAGGAGTAAAGTTGTTTCGGAGGCTGGTTACATAAGTTCATTCTAGGATGAACTTACTTCATCACTCTTCTGGTTTAGTTTGCACCTTTGCTCTGTGTTTGGAGCAGGCTAATAAAAACAACGTTAGCCCAGTTGCTGCTCTGTAGTGTCCCAAGTTCTCTCCTCTCGTGCTGTCAGTCCTTGGGCTGGCCCAGAAGATTGTGATCTTTGCTCATGGCATGAACCATGAACAGCAGAGCTGTGCGAAGTGCTGGCCTCAAAACAGTAGACAGGTCATGCAAGATTTTTTTAAAAAGCATCAACTTAAGAGCCTGAAGTCTAAAGAGGTAATAGAATGACAGCCTGTAGATTAAGGCTGGGGTGGGGAGTGCAGAGTATCTATTTTAGGCCTTACACTTGTATCGGAAGAAAAATGCTGTGTTTTATCTGTCATATGCTTGTGGTGCTGAATTGTTACAGGAGATGGGTAAGTTTTAACTCAGTAAATTGTTAATTATATTTATTGTATCAGTAATGGCTATATCTTGTTTACTCTTAGAACATTAATAGCAATTAAAATGTAGATTCAAAAAAAACCAGCATGTGTCATTACACATTTCCTTGCTATAGGGGCTGACAGGACATTGACAGCAGCTTAGAAGATCCCATCTGTGTAAAGTGACTTTGGTGATTAACCCTGTCTGCATTTGACAGTTGCTGCAAGGCTCTTTCCTCCTGTGTGCAAAAATACTGTTTTGCTCCATAAACTGATGCTCAACCAACTGGTTCTTTCATTTGTAGGATCAGTGATGACATGAAACTGACTGACTTGGAGCTAGTCAGGCTGGCAAACAATATCCAAGAGTTACTTTATAATGCCTCTGATATCTGCCATGATCGTTCAGTCAAGTTCCTCATGGCAAGAGCAAAGGTGAGGACCTTGGGTCAGAGTGCTGGGGGTGCCTCATGCTTGGTGAGCGTTTGCTTCCAGGTTACTGCTTTAAGGAGGGTTCTGAAGTGGCATCTGTGATGGGAGTATGGGAACTGTTCCTGCTGCCACAGGCTCTGCATGGTAATGCTCAGAGTACACCAGTGTTAACATGTATCATTGCAGGGCAGTGTAGGTTTCTTCTACCTATTCTTTTCTCTTAATATTCTGACTTGCTGTCTTTGGTGCTTCATACAGAGAATGCATGTCTGTCACAAGGTAGCTGCTTGCACTGCAGTCTACCCTGTCTGTCACATGTAGGGTTAAATAATGTGCCTCTTCAAACTGTAGTAGCCCTCAGACATGCTGACCTGTTATTTCTGTGTGTCTCTGAATTTTTGTGGTATTATGTCTCCTTACAATGTTTGTTTTTGCATGCAGGATGGCTTTCTAGAGAAGCTGAATTCCAACGAGTTCGTTACTCTTTCTCGCTTGATGGAAGGCTTTATCTTGGATACTGAGCAAATCTGTGGCAGGAAAAGCATGTCCTTGAGAGGAGCTCTTCAGAGTCAAGCCAATAGATTTGTGAATAGGTTTCATGAGGAGAGGAAGACAAAACTAAGGTACCTGTGGGTAGACAAGCTTTGTGTCCTTCCATGAATAATTTTATGTATCATATGCTAGCCGAACGCAGTCTTTTGTTGCCTAGAACATCAGTAAACTTGTTATACTGAAAAGCAGGGTGCAAAAAAACTGTATTAAACCCCATTTATTTCCAGCTGGTTTAGACTTTTACTGTTTTTGTAACTTGATTTCTTCAAACTGGATTGTTCTGCAGTTACCTAAATAAGGACAGTAATGGCTACAGAAAGTACACAAAACTAACATTGAAGGGCAGGATTGCTCTGTTTCAGGGGTTTAAGAATGATTCCCTTTCAGCTGTTTCCTGAAAGAAAAACAAACCAAAACCAAACTGCTTGGAGGAACAGCCTGACCAGTAACATCTATCAAATCTTTTTGCTCTCATCCATCAAAAGCTGCAAAAATTCCAGTATTTATACATTACTTCATTGGCAGTGATCTCAAAAATACCTTTATTGCCTGGTGTAGTTTTTGATCCCCTATAACAGATTGAATGGACAAATTGTGAGATCTCCAGACCAGCACAGTGTTGTTCTCTTTTGCTACTGACAGTTGTTGGGCACCTCCTTCTGATGAAGATGACTGACATAACATTTTGGGCCAGTAGTTCTTTAAAAATATTTTTTTCAGCATTACAGGCAGGAGAAGTGTCAAGACAAGGTATTTGTTTCTCAGCCTCCTCTCTTTTGTGTTTATAACCAGCCTGCTTTTGGACAATGAGCGCTGGAAGCAAGCTGAAGTTCCTGCTGAGTTTCAGGACCTCGTTGATTCGGTGTCAGATGGCAGAATTTCTCTCCCTGAAAAAAAACCAACAGGTCTGTGTCTTGCAGTCCTACTGTGAAATGAATTTATTATCTGCAAATTCTGCTGTTGAATGTTCATGGATGGTATTCTGATGACACTCTGGATCTGTGTTTGCTCACTGTCTCCTGGGGGGATGAGAAGAAAGTTGATAGCTGTTCTCCTTTTTTTATTCTTTTTCTGTTACTAGTGTTGAAATTTCTTGTGCTGAAAGATTATCTGTATATTTTTTGAAAACGCCCAGAAGTGTTAGCACAGGGAGGGAGCTGCCTTTTTATACAAATACTCCCAGTGTAGAGGCTTGCAGTTTCTGCACAAATGCAGTCTTTTCCCACAAGGTACCACTGACCAATTGCAAAGGACTGAGGAGCACGTGCATGTGCTCAGCCCTCCTTGTGTGAAACAAAGCCTGCTCCTTCCCACTACTTCATTTGCCAGTTCAAATGAAAGGCAGCATGCCACGTGGCTGGAAAACTCATGTTCATTCAATTATTTACCTTGCCACAGAAACCTCATTTGACCTCAGAGAAGTGGCTTTTTCCTCTTCCTGCCTCCCTTCCCCATGTGCACAGTGGGAATGCTTAGTGTGTTCTTACCTCGTGGGGATACTCATCCAATATTGCAGTGATTGGGAGGTGTGAATATCCAGAAGAGGAAGAAAACATGCAGAGAGGGGGAGAAAAATGGCAAGAGATTAGAAGGAAGAAAATACAGTGATGTCATGGTGGAAAAACCCTGACCTCCCAGAAGGAACATAGCAGATACAGAGAGTGTATTAATGCAATAATTACTCCAGTTATGGAACATGACACCAAAATATGTTCGTCAGTCATTGCTCGTAAAATAACCTCCTGCAGCCTCCTTCAAGCAGATAATTTAGCATGAAAAACTGCATCAGTAAGAGCTTCTGTTATGAAGCCTGAGGAAAAAGTGATTTGAAGCTAAAATATTAATATACACAGCAAATCACTTGAGAATGTATAGTAGAAACCTAGTGGCTTTTTCTGCCTTTCTTCTATTTGTAACCTATTGTATTTGAAGTTTTTAAGTCCATAATGACTGTGGGACTATGGCATTTTTTGTTCTAAAATCATAGCAGATAATGAAGTAACTTCATGGATTGTAAAAATTTTGATGGGTGATCAGCTATTTAATAAATACTGTAAAAGAGATAAGTGCTACAAAGATTGTGGGTTTCTTCAAACCTTAGCAAGTGAGCACTGTGTTTTTATAAACAGAATTCTTTGCACTTGTTTTTAGTTCAACTCACTCCTTTTCCTGTCTTACTAAAATATCTAGCTACTGAAGAAAGAAAGCCAGCTGAATTCCTTATTGTTGAAGGACAAAAGTATGCAACAGTTGGGTAAGATGCACTCTTTTCTCTTAGCAGTGGGTTAGTTGGCAAGAACGTTTTGAGTTTGTGATGAATTGTGAAGAACATTCATGATGAATGCTAACAGCTTTAGGAATCTTATTTAAATTAAAAATCTCTCTCCTTTCACAGACTAGTTTCTCTTTGGTTCCCAACAGTTACAGAACACCAGAAGCTCTTTGCTACATTAAAATGCTGGTTTTTTTTCTGAATGGCTAGCTGAAGTTTATCATTTTAATTAAATGTTTTTTTCCAATTATTTCATGATAACACACACCTGAAAATACTGGTTTATCTTCTGAGCACGCTGTTATTTCTTGTAATCTAGGTTATCTCTGGCAAAAATTGTAGACTCTTAGAATAGTTTGGTATGAAAGACTACTAAAGGTCATCTTGTCCACCCTGCCAGCATTGAGCAGGGATACCTTGCACTAGACCAAGTTGCTCAGAGCCCTGTCCAACTCAGCCTTGAATGTTCCCAGGGTTGGGGCATCCACCAGCTCCCTGGGCAGCCTGTGCCAGTGTTCCACCATTCTCCTTGTAAAAAAATTTCTTCCTTATGTCTAGTGTGCATCTACCCTCCTTCACTTAAAACTGTTACTCCTTGTCCTATCACCAGCAAATTAACAGTGTGTCCCTATCTTTCCTTTAAGTATTGAAAGGCTGCAATAGGGTCTCCCCAGAGCCCTCTTCTCTCCAGGCTGGACAGCACCAAAATACACGAGTCCACTACTGAATGGTTGCTTTATCTTATTCAGAATAAGATATGGGCCATCTCAGAAGCTGCATATGCTATTTCTTGGTATCTTAGCTGCTTTGAATTGTGAAGTGGTTTCTTAAAGCTGGTTATATCAGAGACATTTTAAACTGTATGACACTCACTTATTTCTTTCATTTAAAATCATGCTTTTCCAGAGACTGTGAGGCTTAATCATTAATTATGCATGAGAGTGTTTTTGGGGAGAGAGTAAAGCCTGGAAGATCTCACTCCCTAGAGTTCTAACATCAATTTGCACCAAACCTAAAAGGTGTGATGTACAGAATATCTTATACCAGCTGTCATTTTGAGTTGCTTCATGATGATGTGTCATTGTTCAATTGGAAACAGAATCTGATGGCTGAGAACTTCTCTGCCAGGCAGATGATATCACTGCTGAGGAGCATTTCAGGTCAAGTAGGAGCATTGCTCTAAAGGATAAAATTTGCTTAATATATGATGTGTTTGATAATACACCTCTGCTCACTTGAAACATTATATTTAGCTCTGTGAAGCAGTCAAGCTTCATAGTGCAAATATTCATTTCATTTCTACACACTTCTGCATCCAGTTTCATTGCATCTAATCAGATAGTATGCATTCATCACAAATGCCTAGATGTTCACAAAACATTCTCCAGGTGTTTATTTTCAGTTGACTTGTCATCATCCTTCTGCACTCTACTGCCTAAAGGAAGAAAGAGACTTTAACTTTTTTGAGATGTTAAAATATCTACTCTGAACATTGGATCTTGCATCAATTTTCCTGCCTTCTGTGTATTTGAATTCAAAGCAGGATGCTTGCTCTATGGGGAGCCTTCTTAATTCCATCCAGTAGCTCCCAAATTCTCCAGTGCCTGCTGACTTCAGGAGAAATTACGGGTGTTGAGCATCTTTGAATATTTGGTGCTATTCCTTCACAGCTGCCTTCTCTATGACTCCTTAGCATTTATTACAGATTTTTCAGAGATTTCTTTCATGTAAAATATTTCCTCCACACACCACCCTGTGGAATGGGTACTGGTTGTAATTATCTCTATGTAAATCTCCTTTTATGTTTCACTTCTGCTGCACATCAGTTAGTGGATTTATTCAGTGCTATAATCTCTAGCATTGGGTAGCTTTCTATCAATATGACTGGCTTGTGTCTGATTTTTCAGCATCTTTTGTGCACTGAGATGACATATTTGGCTGTTTCCTGTCTTTCAGGACAGTATTGCTGCTAATAAGAATAATCCTGGAGTACTGCCAGTGTGTGGATAACATTCCTTCCATCACCACTGACATGCTGACCCGCCTGTCAGATTTACTGAAGGTATGGCTCCAAACGTGCCCCCTGTGCCAAGCAGGGACAGGCGGGCAGCAGAGATCGTGTCTTACTCTCTGTAATGCTCACGTGTTTTTGTGATTTCATATAAGTTACATAAATTGTCTAGAATCATTGTGTTTGCTATGGTACCATAAGGAAACCTGTCAAACCAAAGGCATTCAAGATGCCATTTGTTGTGTAAATTAACTCTGGGAGGGCTGTCTTTCCTCTTGTTCTCCTGGAATATTGGAAATCCCATCTAGTAGTATTTGACATAGCTGCCTGTCCTTCAGGGTGGGTGTAGGATTAATGCTGCTGAAGAAAAAGCAATTTGACCCCAGATGCCGCAGAAATATATATCTATATTGAGGAATGAAACAAGTCCCTTGGTTTTTACAAATCCATAGAGGTACAGTCAGTAAAGCATGAAAAATTGTATGGGATGAAAGTTCTATTGTAAAATGTAAAGGTGATGAAACACCAGGACCTCTTTGTCATTTATTTCTCACTAGAGAAGAGGAAAGCTGGTAAAGCCCAGACACTGCAAGGTTGTATAAATAAACAGTAATAAAAGGAGTGCATTAATGCACCTTAAAATTGTCATATACACACACACACACACGTATATGTATAGGCTCCAAAACCTACCACTTAATTTATGTCAAGGTTTTCATTTGTATCTTTGCCCACAAAGGTCATATCAGGTATCTGAGTTCTGAACATGAGCATGATCAATGAAAGATAAACAGATTCAATCGCCAAAAGGATATTTTACATAAGGTGGGGGCTGGAAGAGGGGAAACAAACCCTAGGAGATGGAGCTTTAAATATTTGTCTTTTTGGAAGTTCTTACTTGAATTAACTAGATGCAGGAACACTCCTCCCTGCAGTTGTCATTCAGATTCATCCACAAACCTTCCCTTTTAAAAGCACTATCCAAGGCAAATCAGTCTGTATGAGCCTGCCTCTATTCAAGTTTCCTTCTCCAGCTGTTGCTTCCCTCAGGAATTGCAGCACCCTTTCAGTGATAGAATAGCAGTGGACGTGTCAAACTTGGCCAGATTTGCATATCTATGATACTTCCCTCTCCTTACCTTTTCTCATTCTAGCTCTGTCATTTGTGGTTTATTTCTTAGTATTCAAACATCATGTGCAGTTCAATTATTGTATTTCCTGGCTGTCAGCAAGGTGCCATCAATTGGAGAGATGTCAAAAACAGCTAGAAAAAACAAAAGCTCATTTATTACACTTTGAACAAAATAGAGATACTCCAGGTGTCCTGGCAGGCCACTGCACTTTTTGTTTGACAACTGTCAGAGACAGCAGACTTTGAGGGTAGCAAGAGCTGGACTTGATCGTGATGGAAAATGGAAAGTGTTCCCAGGTAATGAAATTCCCGGCAGTTCTGAGCTGTGGCTGCAGCCTGAGGGAAATGACACTTGTGTATGGGAGAAATCATGGAATCATTTAGATTGGAAAAGACCTCTAAGATCAGTCAAGTCCATTTGTTTACCCAACACTGGCAAGGCCACACTAAACCACAGCCCCAGCACCACATCTGTACATCTTCTAAATACCTCCAGGGATGGTGACTCCACCATGCTCCTGGACAGCCTATTCCAATGTTTGACAACCCTTTCAGTGAAGAGATTATTCCTAATAATCCAAACGCTGGTGCAACTTGAGGACATTTCCTTTTGTCCTCATTTTCATTTCCATTTTGTTTGTGGAAGAAGAGACTGACCACTACCTGGTTATACCCTCCTGTCAGGGAGGTGTAGAGAGCAAAAAGGTCCCCCTGAGCCTCCTTTCCTCCACACTGAGTGCCCCTGGCTGCTCCTCATCAGACTTTTGCTCCAGACCCTTCTCTGGGCACACTCAACGTTGTGAGGGGCCCATACTGAGCACACATGGCTGTAATTATTGGGGTTGTTCAGGTGGTGCAGACAAGAGAAGGCTGCTGGCCTTCCTGCTGGGTGCAGGAGTGCTTTCCTCCCAGCAGGCACAAGGAGGAGGTGTTGCTCTGTTCCAGCCGTTCTACTCCCTCACTGCTCCGTCTGCTCCAGGCCATGTGGGAACAGTCATTCCCACAGACAGCAGGGGGCAGTTCGTGTGTCCTGCACCCTTTACAGACCAAGTTTTTGTTGGTCTGCCTCTCAGTTAACACTAACCTGAGCTGAATACCTCAGAGGAGCTTAGGTTGTGTGAGATACAGCTGCCTTTGGCTCAGTGATTCTACTTTAAAGTCCACACAGCAACATAAGAAAAGGTCTTGCTTTTTCTGGAGGAGATGAAGTGAATGTTCAGGCAGTTTCAGCCCCCTGACCGCTGTCTGAGAGCAGTGTAGGTTATGCCTCTCTCAAATCAGGGACCACATGTGGCTCTGGTTTAGTTGTGGTACAAGGTCTGGGTTGCTTTTCTGGCTGTGGATGCACCATTCTGGCAACCCAGAGTTGGGAGGTGGTTCATGGTGGCTCTGTGGGCCTGCGTTTTGACTGATTCCAGGCAATGGCCAGAAAAATTATTTCCCCTTTTTACCCAAGGAGGGTTGAATTTTTGGGTTTGTTCTTGCATTATCACGAAGAAAGACCTGTGATGCAGAATTATGCCCCCACCCTCAAAAAGGAGGTCTTAGTGAGAGAAATCCTCTGTGTTGCACACACAAGCTGCAGGGCAGCCTTGTCACAATTTCTTCTGAATCTTTGGGTGTATGAGAAAGGGTCAGGTCTCTGTAAAGTTTTGCCTCCCAGTGTCAACGGACAGTTCTGTTCAAATATGAGCCCTGGGACTGCTCTGCATTCCATGCAGGAACTGAGGACAACAGTAATGGCTTTTCTACTGCATCACCCGGGCCAGTCTGGAATATCTGGTGTCTCAAGCTGGGTGAGGAAGCAGAATTCCAGTGTAAGATGCTGATAGCAGCTGTCTTGCTGTCCAGAGGCTTTGTTGGCCTGTGTGCTTTTAATGATAACTTCTTCTCTCCTGGAAGTAAGTTAGGAAAGTCTAAGCATGAGTTATCCACTATATCTGGAATTGGCTTTTCATCCCCTGTGCATCATTTCTCAAATCCAGTATTTCATAATGTTACATAGATTCAGTCACCTCTGCAGTAGGGCATTTCAGTGCTTTTAAGTTTCCTTTGACATTAGCAGTGGAGAAGGTCAAGAGCCAGAGCAGAAACTTTTTGTCTTGATGTTTTCCACTCTGATACTATGTGGCTACTCTGCTGAGGAAAACTAGTGAAACTCTGGAATTGGCCTTTATAATAACTTATTTAATCTTGCAAAAATCTGTTGATGATATTTCTAAACTGTGGGTGTATGTAGTTGATAGAGTCAACATACATTTTCACTGTCCTTTTTTTTTCTCGCAGTATTTCAACTCTAGAAGTTGCCAATTAGTGCTTGGAGCTGGTGCATTACAAGTTGTTGGCTTGAAAACAATCACTACGAAAAACCTAGGTATGGATTTCTGTATTTAGAATTTCAGAGCTTGTTGCCCTGCCTATTAAAAAACCCAAGTGCAGAGAAAAGCCCTAAATATCTATGATAAGCTGTGTTTGAGTTGTGGGGGCGTGCATGGACACAGAGGGTGATAAGACCTTGCCAGTTACCTGCTTGGAGTGTAGTTTTAAACGTTCTCCTGAAATTAGGAGCCTTTGATTGGTGGATTGGAGCAGGTGTTTAAACTTAGAGTTCCCATGTTTCAGGGTGAGAAACTGGTGAGATTACCAGCCTGCATTTCCCATCTGGAAAGAGAACAGCCTGATTAGAATGGGTTGAGAGACTGTGGGCCACAGCTGGGTCAGGTTTTTGCTGCAGAATGTTTGGCCAGTGTGGTGACCACACCAGCACCAGTGTGTGTCCTGCTGCTGGCTCAGGCCCTGTTGGAGCTGGGAGAAGCCTGATTTTTTGGGATCCTGTTGGCACTGCTGCAGGAGCAGGTTCAGGGCAGGTCAGTGCTGGCAGGGCACGATGTTTTGTACACCACTGCAGAAGAAACACTGCTGCCTTGAGAATGTGGTTGCTGAGGTTAAGTAGCTGATGAGTCAGGTCGTTTGAGATCTCTCTGATGTCTGCGTGTGCTCAGGACTCAAAATGTCGAGTAAACACTCAAAGCCTCTTGTAAAATCAGTCCCTTATCCCATCTCACCAAAGCTGGGTGTGAGTAGCCAGGTACCAGTCTGGCATCTTCCCTGGGTGGGGGTTCCCAAGGAAACAAACATATACATCCATCTTTTAGTACAGACAGAAGTCCTCCATGTTAAATTGTGTTAGATCTATTATTTATGTCAAAGCAGACACAGGCCCTACAGAAATTACTCTTCCTGTGTAATAACTGCATTATTTCTCTTCCTGGATTCACAGCCCTTTCTTCACGTTGCCTCCAGCTCATCGTACACTACATTCCCATTATCAGGGCTCATTTTGAAGCTCGGCTGCAGCCGAAGCAGTTCAGCATGCTCAGGCATTTTGACCACATCACAAAGGTAATTCTTCTGGTATTTCCTGAAATGCCAAGTTCTGCTTTTCAACTGTACTCTGAAGAACATGAATGCCACTAGAAAATGAAACCTGCTTTCTTCCCTTACAGGATTATCACGACCACATAGCTGAAATATCAGCAAAGCTCGTTGCCATAATGGATAGCTTATTTGACAAACTATTATCCAAGGTAATGATTTATGGAAATAATTATACACTCTCTAAATTGCAACTGGAGGTCTCATTGTATACTGTCTAGATGTTTCAAATTGAGTCTTTCCTAACCAGGATTTGTTTGAACTTCTTTTAACTGTATAATTGGAAAGATTTGTGCTGTTCTTATGAATGTGTCTTGTGTTCACATTTGCCACCTGGGTGTCAGGCACCTTCACTCCCAGAAAAATTAAATGTTTCGTTGGCTGCTTCAGCAGGAGCAGCAATGCTGTGGCCAGTGCAGGTGCTCAGGAACTGAAGTGCTCTCCTGCCACTGACAGCTCTTGTCTGCAGCCAGGCTCAGCAGGTCCCATTTCCTGCTCTTTCCAACGGTGCCTCTTTGCACGTGGAGAGGGCGGCATTTCTGGCAGCTGAGGAAATGGCAGGAAAGTGCTGAGGAGGAAGAGTTTTGGAGGGGACGGACCAGCCCATCTGTTGGGCTGCAGGCCTGGGGTCTGGAGGTCTGTGCTCAGCAGCTCCTGCTCTGGAGCAGCATTAGTAGCTGTCCCATGAAGTGCTCCTGGTGTGTTTTGGTGTTTGAACAGTGGTACAGTGTGGTCCTGGGCTGGATCTACTGTGACTCACCTCAGGGTGGAGCACACTGAGACACTTCCGTGGCCCACAGATACATAAAATATATGACCTTTTAAAGCTTAGTGTCATACTTTGGATCTTACAGTTCTGGGGGAAAAAATCAGCTGTTTCATGACAGGAATAAATTAATTTTTTAGTGACAGATCTGATTGATTGGCATGGGCCAGCCTCTTCCTTCAAGGAGCTCATGAGGAGCACAGGAGCTCAGGTTGGGGACAGGCTGATGAGTGCTGCAGTGGGGCAGTTGCAACAGGCAGCATTTCTGTCTTCTTTGCTGTTTCTCTTATTCTGTTGTTACTTTATGTTGGGCTTTTTCATTTCATCTGTTTCTTTGGTCTGTCATGTAGTGCTGCCTAAACTAAGGGTGAAAAAAAGAAAAGCTAAAGCTTTAAATAGGGATTTCCCACTCCTGTTGTGCTTACCTTTTAAAAAAATGTTTATGCTCTTCTCTAAAGACCAAAATGATCTGCTGGTTTTTGGGAATTTTGTCCCACATAAAAGTAGGTGTTTTGTGAAGTAACATGGCTGTTTGGCCACTGTATCTCTTGAGAATAAAAGACAAATGCAAGACTTTACATTATTGATGCTAAACAAGTGTAGCCCACAACGAAGCAGGAACACAGTTTATGTTCTTGATGGTAGTTAGTGAGAACTCATCCCTTACTGTCCCTCCATCTTCACAGCCCATTGTCCCTTTGGGAGCCAGCACAGGATGTAAACTGGGACTATTCCTGTCCTTCAGAGTTCTTGAAAGCTGAGTGACAGTGCTTGGCCCACATGAATGCAGCCCACAGAGTCCAGGGATGGTTGATTTGCTTCCATTCCTAGCACATGCCATCATTTGGCTATCTTGTTCCTAAAAAAAATGAGATCTTGGCACTGAAAGCTGTGAAGAGCATAAACCCATGACATTTGCAAATAGGAATGTCTGCACAACCATGTCAGTGTGTCCCTGAGTTCAGGTGTTTTTCTGAGTCCAACTATTTCAGTGTCCTGTGGATGAGGTGGCTGTCTGCTTTGAGGTGTGCAAATCTGCACAAGTGAGTTCCACAGCAGTGGGTGCCTGGCTTTGTAGGAGATGAACAGTTGGTGCAGTGGACAAGATGTTGACCTGGCACTGGGTAATATGAGGAAGTTCCTTCTGCATTTCCAGGCTGTGCCTCCCTTGGGGGCTCCGTGGTGTGGGAGCTGTCCTCACCCAGTGCCTCTGAGACACAGCAGTTCACAGGAGCATGGACACTTCCCAACAGCTATCTTTGGCAGGGAAATACAGCAGGAATGGGGTTATTGAACAGTGGAAATAATAAAATTAACAAATGAGAATGGCTTGTTCGTTACCATGAATGGAAAAAATCCAGTGCAAGTTCTGAGCTTCTCTTGGATCTTGCTGTCTCATGACTGTTTGGACAGAAGAACAGTGAGGTTTTTCTGATCCTCATGATATTAAACCTCAGCAGCAGATAAAAATGGCCAGGAGATCTTGGGGTTCTTCTTGGGGCTGTTGCTTTTCCCCCTGACAATGAAGAGTTGGGTGTGGCTGTAATCATGCAAAAGCCACTGCTGCAGTCTCTCAGTTCCCTCTGGCTTTACAACGTGCCAGGAAATTGGAAACAATTTCTTGCTTAACTTCCTTGTCTTGGGGCACACATGATCCTTCATGCTGGTGGTTGTTCCCTAGAACAGAAAGCATTATTTTTCTGCTACTTCTGTCAGAATTAGGTCATTGGTTTGGATTTTCTGTAGACTTTCTCAAAACTCCCCATTTCTTTTTTTCTCTTGTTCTCAGACAAGCTTTGTTCTCTTTCACAATTCAGGCTTGCATAAAAGCAGGCATCTCCTCCAATTTGTTTGTAAATGGTGTAGTTACAACGATCCTGTTCTTTCCTGAATTGTGCAAGGCTCCGTGGGGAAGTGGGTCACCTCCCAAAGGTGACCTGCCAGTGATGGCACAGCCTCTCCACCTGGAACTGCAGAGCTGGCTTCACTGCTCCTGGGACAGGTTTTCAGTGTTTCTGAAATCCTATTCACATCTTCCCTATCCAGAGTGGGGACATAAGAATTCTGTTCCCTTTGTAGCGAATCTCTTTCCATCTGGTGTTTTCCAGTGCCTTGTTTCTTGAATTTCAGGCACTGGGACAAGGGAGACAGTTTTTTACTTTGCTTTTGGAAGCATTTTTGCAATGTTCTTGTTGGGTTTTTTGTATGGTGATTTGATTGGGGTTTTTTTTATGGACAATGATGAGATTTCAGGAATTTCCATTTCTTTATGGTTTCCTTTCCCTGATTCTTCAGAAATTTGGATGTATATGATCCTAGTCAAGGAGTTTTCTCTAGGCAAGTACTCAAGGGGCACATTTCTCAGAGGCAGAAGTGCTTGTCTGTCATTAATTCATACCAGTCTGAAGGAGAGGGCCAGCTCACAGCCATGGGACCTGCATCTGCAGTTCCTAGCTGGATCAGATCATGCCCAGACACCCTTTTGATTTGTGGTGTGCTAAATGGACCTTGATTCCTGACATGATTAGCAAAGCAGAGCCCCAGGTGGCTGTTGGGAACTCTCCTACATAAACCATTTTAAAGTGGCAGAAAGGAGTTAACTGGTTGTGTGTTTATTTCCAGTATGAAGTGAAAGCCCCTGTTCCTTCAGCATGCTTCAGGAATATCTGCAAGCAAATGGCAAAGATGCATGAAGCTATATATGATCTCCTTCCTGAGGAGCAAACTCAGGTGAACGTTATTTTTGAGCTTCATCTCACAGCTCGCTTGTGAATACACATGGACTTGGGAACAAGAGATACTTTATCTGGGGAGAGGGGAATTCTTTTTTGAGTCCTGGTGAAACCCACACGTTAGAGGGCTTGGCAGCAGTCACAGAGACAGCTTGGACTGAGCTGAAGGAAGTATTCCAATGTGTAGGGAAAACGATGAGACACACAAAAAGAATGGATTTCAGGATTTTGAGCTGCCTTTTAATGTCTAGAGATGGCAATCCAGGAATTAGTTCTGAAATGCTATGCAAATGGCAACACTTTGGGGCTTGAGTGCAGCCCTCTGAGAGGATTATTCTGTAACACTGCTCAGAATCCGTGACTTCCAAAGGTCCCTAAATGTATTGTGCACTCAAATTGTACCAGATGTGCTTTTGCAAGATTTTGCTGCGGTCATTGCTACTGCAAAGTTGCAAATCTCTCAGAGCTGCAAAAAGGATAGGAAGGACTGACCCGTTCATTGAATACAAGAAGTTGTAATTTCTCTTTCACATTGGATTAAATGATCCCTTCTAGCACAGGAAAGAGATCTGTAATCTTCTCGGCTTAATACAAGTTGCTAGATACTTCAGATAACAGAAGAGAGAAGTTCATGGTCCAAAGAATGTATCCTTTAAGTGCCACACGTAATGAGTAGGTGAGGGTGTCCTGTGCGTTACCGACTCTATGTGGCCAGAAAGGTGAGGCCGAAGCACTGGCAGAAGGAAGAATCACTGGAACTGGAAAAACAAAACCAAGTCAGTGATTGAGGGTGTTGGCAGTGTGTTTCCCCTGTGGGGGCAGTGATGTGAGCATGGCATGAGCACAGTTCCTTATTCTGTTGCTGTGGTTTCTTCCAGATGTTGTTTTTACGAATTAATGCAAGCTACAAACTCCACCTGAAGAGGCAGCTGGCCCACCTCAATGTGGTCAATGATGGAGGACCTCTGAATGGGTGAGTTGGGTCACCCATTGTCTTGTCTTCCTTCACTGTTTAAATAAGCAGGCATTGTCTTCTGCAAGGAAGTTGTGATTGCAGAATCAGAGCTCCATGTTTTAGTTATGTCCCGTTTGGAGCTCTCTTACAGTAAAGGACATGACTTGTCCCGTTCCACAGTAACTAGGTGTGCAATAACAGACTGGGAGATGGACATTGTCTGACTGGAAACCTGCTTGTAGGTGTCCTCAGCTCATGGATGGCTTTCTCTCCCTTTGTTTGACGGCAGCAGCCACGGTTTAATTAGCAGGAATTTTGTCATTCCTGAAGCAGTTTAGAAATGTAGATGGTGACTCATGGTGCTGGCAAAGTAAAAATAGGAGAAAGCAGCATTTCATCTGTGCAGTGGGCAGCTCTGCAGGAATGGTTTTTACAGCAGAAGTAGATTTGAAACAGAGATTATGCTCACAGAGCTTTTCCCCTTCCCTGCCACAGCCCAGCAGCCCATCCCCAAACAGGTCAGCAGTACCTCTCCTGAGAAGGTGTCTAGCTGTGCCTGCTATCCCCACATCCCAGGAAAAGCCTCTTGAGGGCTGAATTCTGTTGTCGGTTGGATTGTTCCCTGAAACAGTGGAGTTTTTAATTGTTCTTAATGACCTGGGGGCAGTGATGTGTTTGCAGTGTAGCAAGGGTGAAACTCAGTGGGCCTACCCACATTCAAGTAAAGTTTGTCTTAGGTTGCAGAAGTCAGAGAAGACAGTTGATAAATGTTTCATATGTCACTGGAATGAAAGTTTTGTTCCTTTCCAGTTTATTGTTGCTTCTCCTGCCTCTGTGCATTCCTCCTTGTACTTTGTGAAAGAGTTTATCTGAACTGGTTCTCTGACTCGTGGTGTGTTCACAAGGTGACATCCCACGGCCTTTGGTACTTACAGAGGTGTTTGTAACCAAGCTCATGGAGCTCCTGCAGCCCCAGCTGGAGTGAGAGCCTCTGGATGTGCTCGGGGTGTCTCTTGCTGGCACTGTCAGTCCCAAACACGGTGCTCTGCTGTCTCCATACTGCGCTGTTGGTTTTGTGCTGTCCTTGTGGCTGGGTGGCCTGTATCCCTTTTGGATAGGAGGGTTGGGCCAGGTATTCCTGGTGAACCCTCATACTGGGGCTGTTTCCAAGCAGTCAGAAGGTCTCACCTGGCCCAGGACTGTCTGATGGCAGCACTTTCTTCAGACACATCTCTCAGGGAGCTTGGGGCTGTTTGAGAAGGGAAACATCAAACCCTGGATGGCACTTGCTGCTGTTCCAGCAGTCTTCACTGACCAGGTTTTTAACATGGTTTTATGGGCCTCATTCTGTTTAAACTGCTTGGTTTCTGTAATAATAGTAAAAAATCCAGGCCTGTGAACCCTGATTAATTTTTTTACTATGTAAATGCAGCTTCTGTTCCTACATCTTGCTAGCAAGAAGCATCATGATCCGTGACATGTTTCAACAGTGTCTGAGGGATTTTAATTCTGTATAAACTGTTACAAACAATACAGCTGTTGTGCTGTTCAGTTGCTTTCTACATTAACCTTAGAATCATGGAATCATTACCCTCTAGAATACAGAAGTTAATGTTGCAATAATTAATATTCTTAGTTGGAATGGAATTGGGGGTTTAAGTCTAGATAAGCCTGGGATTACAGCAAGAGAATAGAAGTTTTAAATGCCTAATTCCTGCTGAGTTTTCTGAACTCATGGTTTGATCTCCCTTCCCTAGAACTAGTTTTACACCCAGCAGTAATCCTGTTATGGATGATCACTGCTGTAAATAAACCACATCCATAGCATTGAGTTTTGAACTGATACTTAAAATATCTAATCCCAGGCATAGGATTTGAACATGTATTGTAGCAATTGTGTGCCAAAGACCTCAACCCCTGTCTTCTTGTCCAGGCACTCCAGGTGGATGTGATGGGATCAGATTCTAATCTTCTTGTGTGTTTCACTGCAGGCTGGTTACTTCAGATGTGGCTTTTTACACTGGAAACCTTCAAGCTCTGAAAGGCCTTAATGACTTAGATCTAAACATGGCTGAAATCTGGGAGCAGAAGAGGTGATAATCCATTGGGAGCAGTCATTTGGCTCTGACATCAGACTGACTTTCTTCTAAGCAGCGTGACGACGGTGAGGTGAATACTTGAGCCCAGAGCCCCAGAAAGGGCAGGATTGAGAGTCGGGGGAGCTTATACTCAGAGGGAGCTGCAGGGAGAGATCCTTCCAGTGTCCTTCAGCAAGAAACAAGTGATCAGCTGTCTGTGCAATGTTTTTTCATTCTCTCTGGAAACAGACTCAGGTTTCTTTGGACCAAATCCAAAAGAACACATAGCTGTAACACAGCTGTAGTTGTCTAGAATGCTCTGTATATCTTTATATTAAAAAGATGCTTTGCATTTCTTCTAGTGCAATGAAATTCACATGGTGTCCCACCTTATTTAATGATGGTACAATATAAAAATCTTGCAGTTGGAACTCTGTAGAAAATGTTTTTCTCTATGAAACTATGCTGTTCTAAAATTTATTTTTTTACAGAACTTTATATAAATAAATGTCTTTTGATTGCTCGCATATAGGATTCAGCTTTGTTAGGGAGCAGTCCTGTTCCAGGGGATTTCTCACAACCTAAAATCTGAAGACAGGATTTTCTAAGCAAGGGCCAGTTCCTGAAAGCCATTTCCTGTGGGATAGAGGAGTGACCTGACCCTTGTTAGCAGTGACAGGGTAGCAGTGGGACTCCTGGGGGAACTGGACAGTGGGAGGGAGAAAGGCTGCTGTAGGGATGGCCACCTCCAGCTGCCCGTGGCCCCAGCCAGCAGGGAAGGACAGGGACACAAAGAACAGGGCAGGAAGAATTTTGAAGTTTTTAGGCTGCTTATACAAGGCTGCACCATTAAGGAGAGTGCAGCTGAAATCAATGTATTTCAGAGTCTTTAATACTACCTTTAACAGCCTGGAGGCTGCCAGTACTCAGTGCAAGTGCCTGCGTTTCTCACCTCACCCCTCTGTACCTGACCCTGGTCGAGTGCCTAACCCTGAGATGATCATATCTGATGGAATGGTCTCTGCTGCAGTGTGTGTGTGCCTGTGGTGCCCTCCAGCCAGGCATGCTGACCTGGTAGCATGACACTTGTCATTAATTGTCAGTCAAAATAAAGCTCTAAAATCACAGTTGTTTTTAAAGACCAACTTCTTTAATGATACATACCAGTGTTATACTAAGCTTATAAAATAGAGTTGTCTGCATGTAAATACAAGAGAAACATTAAGAAATCAATAGTGATCAGGACAGGGATTTCGATTCCTGTACAAATTTAGAAACTCAAGAGAAGATAAATTAACATACATGGCTGTGACAATATGAACATAGGTGTAGTCAACATGATCCATTTATTGAAAAAAGAGGGCAGATCAAGGATTAAGATATTAACAGGAGATCCAGTCTTAAATGGGATGTGAAAAAGCAAACACCACACGTGGCTACTGAGGCATTTTTCTCAAGTATTGGATTCTTTGGGCAAGTTTGGAACACGGATGATTCCCACTCTCACAATACGGAAATGGAGGTATTGACAGCCTTACCCCAGTACCTCGACATACAACTGGGATAGGACATCCCACTTGTAGTTTGGGGGGGTTGAAGAGGGCTACAGGTTGTGAGCACATGAAATACAGGGTTTTCAGAGCCTGTTTCGCAGTAGTGAAACTTTTGGTTTTCAACTGTGCCTTCCTAAAACGTCACAGGAGTTGCCAACCATGTTGTCCCACATGTATTGCTTCACAGCTTTATTTCTGCAGTTACAAGCAATTCAAAACTACTGAATGGTCGAGGCAAGCCTCTGAACTTCTTATCAAAGAAGATCTGTCCATCTTCCCGCAAGACAAACAGTATTGCACTTCAAGGTTATATTAACTGAGTTACAGAATCTCTTTAAGGACTGAAGCATTACTTACGCACATCCATGGCGCTTATGTGGCTGCTTAAAGATAAGCAAGAGAAATTAATTTTAAATTAATACTGCAGGGTACTGTGAAGATGACAAAGCGTAGGCCCTCTGTGTACTTAGATTTCTAATGCTTAAAAGGTTTTCCACGATGAGGCTGGTTTGGCACAGTAGCCCCAGCCCTGACCGTGCCCCCCTCCTGGACTCAGTGGTCCAGGATCCGCAGGTTGCCAGATACGATTTTGTTCTCTAGTAGAGCTCCAGCTGGTATGTCAATCCTGTCACCGTGGTTTGCAATGATGATGACTGTTCCCTGGGGTTACAGAAAAGAAAACAAGGGTTCAAAAACCTGTTACCTGTTGCTGTGGAAGGAGGGAATAGGTTGTCTGGAGGAGCAGTCAGGTGTCAGCTGTACCACAGCCAGAGCCTGAATGCATTTAGTTGTATTGTTTCTGCATAGACATTTGGGCGTCTTTTTCCCCCAGAACAAAGGTTTTAAACAAGCATTACTGGAACCACTGTAATTACCATACTAGATCCTATTGGCCTACAAGCATAACTGGCAACTGCTTTGAAGACATGCTTGCTTTAAGGGCTCTTGTCATGCCTGCATGTTTTGAGGTGGAAAAACATTACCCCCATCCCTACGTGTGTCCCAGAAAGCCTCCTGTTCCAGCTGAACAGCAAATGTGAGGACACAGGGACAGCTCAGAGCCCCCAGCCTGAGCCTGTGCCAGGTGATGCAGCCTTGACTTCCACCCCCTGTCACCTGCTGAACTGCCCTAAAGAACTGCAGGTGCTGCCAGGACTGGCAAGATCCTAAGGAAGAATTAAAGAGAGAAACTAACTTGCTCAACTCCACCATTTAGTAATAAATTAAGAACCCCAAAGTGATGTGAAAGGGCCCAAAAAGGGGTGGTAAGGCCTGCCTGGGAAGGGAGGTGGGACTGAGCCAAAGGACAGAGGTGGCACCAGTGTTAGAACAGAGATGTGAGGTCTGTGGTGTTTTCAAGGTTCATAAATAAAACTCCTCTCTGCCTGGGCCTGCATGGAGCAGCAGCTCTGGCAGCAACATCCTGCACTCCATCACAAGGGTCACTATCCAGCCATGGCCTCTGCCATATTTGGGCCAGTTACCCAATTCCCAAGAGTGCTCCTGTGGACTCTGTGTACAGGCACAATGGCCAAGGAGCAGAGATCAGTCATGTTTACTGCAAGAGCATCCCCACTGCACACTCACCTTTAATGAAACATTCTTCCCAAATGTAACATCACCTGAAACCGTGAGATGATCCAGCTCCAGCATATCTGGAATACTTTCAAACCTCCGCAGATAATCTTGAACCTTTTGGAAAGAGGAAATAATAGAGACAGTTTTAAAGCCATCTGTGGATTAAGACAAGCGTGGGAGGAGCATCTTGAACACTCGTCAGGAACCTTCCTATAACCTAAATCTGAAGCAATACAGAAGTTGCTACTTTGTAATTGTGATTTCTTTCCGAAACAAGTATGAGGGGCAGCCCACCAGCGCTGGGCAAGCTGTGGGGTGCACACACAGCCAGCTCACCTCCCATTGCTCAGCTGAGGGGTGCAGGAGTGCATGGTAAATATTTATATTCTCCCAGCCTTTACAAAAGGGAAGGCCCAGGTGGGCAGAGATAGATACAGCAAACCTCACTTTTCACTCATTTATTGCTATCAACTGTATCTTTACTCAAAGAGGTGAACACCAGGTGTAATGACAGGAGTTTACCTTTGTGAAGGAGCTTCCCAGTTTGACAAGAGGCACTGTTGGGAATTCACGCTTCTCGCTCATCGTTAGAGACCCCGCGTTAAGGCTGTACAAATTGGACATCACGAGCAAGAGATCCGAGGTGGTCTTCACAGGCAGGAAACGACTACGAGGTACGTTTATCCCCAGAGAGTTCTCAAAGCTCTTGATAGCAGCACCAACTGCGGTCTCCAGCTGGATAACATTCAAGCCCCCATCCAGAGTCTGGAAGAGAAAACCCATGTGAACACAAGGAGCAGGTCCTGGCACTCAGAACTGGAGCCCAATGTCAGTCAGAGCGCTGCCCTCACCCCCAGCCCAGCTCTGTGAGGCAGCCGTGCCTGTTTCCCACTCAGAAACTAAAAGGTTGTTTGGGTCAGTGTCCTCTAAACCCTTGCCAGCTGATTACCTTTGGGTTAACAATGATCTCCATGTCAATGGCGTTTTTCTCTTGCAGCCTTTTAATTGCAGACAGAGCAATCCACAAATTGTTGGTATTGAATATTTTGAATTTTGACACAGACTTGAATTCATCCACGTGTGCTTTCGGGACCTGAGCTATCTCCACCAGCCTCAGCTTATTCTCATACTGCGTCAGCGTGCCACCCTGCAAGGGGCAAATGAGAGGGTTCAAGTCCGGTTCATGAGAAGCCAGAGAAATCCTCCCCCCAACACAAGCAGATGCACTGGTCTGTTGGCATTTGAAGTTGAACTCCAGAGAAAACATATTTCTTGTTTTTAGTAACCAGCTACCAGGTTACTAATTATAGAGCATGTTTAAAGTACAGTCAGGACCTTCCAACGATCATATTTCAGCACTCCAAGGCAGTTAATTCCTTTAATGACGGTTGTTGAGAATATTTTGCAAATGCTGCTGTTGTCAAAAATCACCCTCAGCAGTACTTTGTTAGATGATGGAGCAAATGCTAAATTACATCTAAGTATTCTTACAGAGCATTGCTGTGCTTTTATAGGGCTAAGTCACAGCTTTCCTAATGAATACAGAGAAAATCCAAACCCACATTCTCATATGAAAGAACAGAGGCAGAGCACATTTGCAGGACAAATTAACTGCAGGCTACAAGTACTTGATACAGGTCATAAACCTCTGAGAAATGTCACTCCTGGACTGTGTAGAAAGCCAGGGGTTAGGGCAGGAGCAGATGGGCAGCTGTGCGATGCAGAGAAGTGGCTTGGGCAGTTTTCTGTAAGACAACTGCTGCATCCCAGCCCTCAGTGCTGTTTTCAAGCTTTCACCTTCAAGCTTCTGCCCCTGTGTACATGACAGTTTGGAGAAGGTGCAGAGGTTGTGACCTGCACCCTGCACAAATCGTGCTTCCAGTCCAGCCCAGACTGTCCTTGTCTGCTGCTGCCCAGAATACAGATCAAATCTGTTCCATCAGTTAGAACTTCCTAAACTTGCTGATTTTGTGCATCTCAAATTAGATCCGAGCTGATGTGTTAAATGGTGCCTAAAATAGCTCTGAGGAGACTGGATGTATGTCTGAATCCATGGATTCAGAGGAAGCTGGAGATGGCCACCAACACACTCAGACTCTCACCCATCTCCCTTTACCTTCACATCCGCCCGGGTTTTGTCTGTGACTTCCATGACAAATTCACAGCGTTTCCCATTGGGTGGGTTCATAAGGTGGTTAAGAATGTAAAGGTCCACAGTGGCACCCAAATTATCTATATTGGACACAAAAATATATTCCTTCCCCTCTGCAATGAGGTTGTCCAGCAGACCAGAGTTGTAGAAGCTGGCATAGATGTCTCCATGGCCTGGAGGGTACCAGCACTCCGTGTTCTCTCCTGAGTAAGAGACATCCTTGGCTATTGGCAGCAGAGTTTCCTTGTTAATTCTGGGATACCTATGAGGACAATGGGTCTCGTTACATTCTCACCAGTGTCAGACTCACATAAAGAAAAAATACAACAGTAAAGGTGCAACTCCACGGGCTTTTGGAGGTGTGGTTTTCCTGAGTACTCTGAACTGGGAGATCGACCCAAATTCTGAGCTGTCACTGAGAAGCTACAGAATGCAATTTATCTACTCAAGGATTTAAAGCTGCAGTACTCAGATCACACTGCAAACCAGCTTTCCTCTGACAGGCAGGTTCAGAGCATATCAAACACACCTCTGATCCCAGCAGCCACCTGGATTAGAGTTTGTTCTTCTTAAGGAACCATGGTCTGTCTCCCTCCAGAGCCCAAAAACACTAACAGCAAATTCAGGAATAAAGCAGCTAGCATCCACTACACCACTATTTGTACATTTCTCAGAAACTGGGGCCCACACACCCCCTCTCTCCAATTTGAACACATTGCCCTTGACTCTGCCCAATAACCTGATATTTCAGTCTCTCCACGAGGCCCAAAGAGAGACTGAACATGGGTACAGAAGACATCATTGCTACCCCAGCACCTCAAACTCAAATCCACCCCATTTGGAATATGGAGAAACAAGCTAGCTTTTCCTTCCACCCCAAGTGGAGAAGTCTTTTGATACCTGCTTTGATTAAAAGTATAGATCTTCACTCGGCTGTGACTGTATTTCTGCAAGATTTTCTTTGTGTCATCATCCGTGTTGAAGGAATTCATGAGAACCAGAGGAACATCGGTGTTGTAGGATTTGTTTAAATGCTGAGATGGGAAATAAATGGTAAAGCATGTATTATTAGCTTTAACTCCTGACACCTGAGATTTTGGGAGACAGAAATTAGGCAAAACAGACTGGAAATAATGCATGCATGAGAGAAGAGATGCACTTATGCTGAAATAAAGGATAATAAATCAGGAAAAGGAAAATAAATCATTGTTAGTTGTAAATATAAGACCCACATTAATTAATGTATCTTTAATTATTGAATCTTTGTTTTTAAACCTGCATTGATATCTAAAATTTGAAACCACAATGCCACAAAATGATCAGTTTAAGTTTTAGCTGTTGTTGATTACAAAAGGCATGTTTTCCATCAAATTGTTGCAGTCTGTCAAGGTGACATTTCCCCACTGTCTCTGCACAGGAAGCACTTCCAAGTTTTCTTGGCAGACTCAGAGACAGACATAATAAATGAAATGTTACCATGTTAATTATTTGGGAATCTATAGAATGGAGCTGAAATACACAAGAGCATTTCCATGTGCACAACAAAGGCAAAAAAACCAGAGATCATAGCAGCATCCCATCAAAAACAGAATGTGCAGGGGGAAAAAAAAAAGAAACTTGAGTGAGTTTTAGGCTTTGTGTATCAGCTCACTTTTGCCTGCTGGAGCATTTGGTGGACTCAGAGACTTCAACAGTGATGCTTTGGAGAAAGGCCTGCATCAGTTGGATGTAAATTTGAGTTTGCCATAGAACCATCTAACACACATGGGGGAGTTACTCCAAACAACATCACACTGAGGCAAAAATCGTTGACTCTCCAGAAACTATGGATCAGGCACACCCCACTTCCTACTCTAATAGCTGTCTTCATTATCTGCTGTAAGAGGAATATTCAGCATTAAAAACATAAGCTGAAATGTCCTCTCCCAACACCAGAGCAGAGCAGCTGTTATTTTCTTTTACTCTTCTTTCTTCAGAGGAAGATGCCAGCAATCTCTTCCAGCACAAGAGTTTAAATTCATCAAGGAACTTGGAGCTGCTGTGAAAAGCTTTGTTCTAATGCACATTAAAAAAACCTCTTTTTTGAAAAGATAAACTTGCAGCTGGAGGAGTCGGAAACAAGCCCAGGAGTCACCCAGGCCAGACAAGCTCTACAGTGTGACTGCTTGTGTTCCTGGACACGATCCCCCTGTCCAGGCTGGTGTGCACAGGCTGGATCACACTTGTGCTAACACATGTAGGGGGAGCAGAGTTCAATCACTGACTGCACCGTCCTTTTCGTGTCTATCCTTCCCAAAGGAATTCTCTGCTTCACCCCAACACCGTGACCAGACCTCATTTCCCTCTCCTCTTCCTTTTGGCAAGCCTCCACTTGAGCCCTCTTAGCAAGTCATGCAGGAGGAGCTCAGTGTGTGTTGCTTCCTCCAAGGCAGAGAGCAAGGCCCATCCAAGGTTACCTCGATCTGCTGCACTGTCAGGTCCAGGAAGGTGTTCTCGTTCCGCACCCCAATGAGGCTCTTGGGGCCTTTGCAGCCCATGCTTGTGCCCAAGCCACCATTGAGCTTCACCACCACCAGCTTGTTCAAGACAGAAGCAATGTTATCAGGCAGGCCTCTGGCCTTGATCTTCTCATAGGGCTGGATCTGGGAAAACAAATGAATGGAAAAAAACAAACAAACAAACAAACAAAAAAACAACAACAAAAAACAGCAGTCAGATATTCGGAAAGAAATTGCTTTCTCCTAATAACTTTCAAAACTTACAATCTGGTGATTAAACCCACATTTATTCATATGCCTTATGACACTACGGAACATCTGCAAAATGAGTCTACAATAACTGATTTGTTATGATACAAATAACCTGGTTTGTTACTACAATAACCTCTTTTCTCAAGAGGTTCTAGAGACTTTGTGACACCAGTCACCATCAGCTTCATTCAGATGAGATGAAGCCAGGCCAGTTATGCCACTTGTCACAACCCTGTTCTTGCCCTGCAGAAGGGGAGGGGGTTTCCTCAGGAGCCATCTAACTCACTACCCCACAGGATGGCCCCTCTCCCCCTTCAGTCAGGCCACAATTTAAGAACCAGGCTCTACATGCAAGGCATAGAACTTTCCTTCCCTGAGCAGCTTAAACGCATAGATCTTTTTTCCCTCTGAGGCTGTCAAAGGCAAGATTCTTGGCAAAATATTGGTGTTTTAACTCAGTCTAAACTGATTCTTATTCCAACCACTAGCCTTATACAATTCACTTCTCCTGACAGCATGATACAGAGTGGAAGAAAGTTCCTAGTTAGTTCTTTTTCTGCTGTTTTCAGGATGTGTTCATCCAGCTCACAATAAACCCTACAGGAAGTCTTCCACCTCACTGACAGCTGTTTCCTACAGGTTTAAGAACAGTCTGGGCTACATTTGGGGCTAGTGATGGAGAGCAAAATCAGGCTCATAATGACAGCGTGTCTCACATTAGGTACTGTTGTGCCCTAATTCAAAGCACCTCAGTCAAAGAAAAAATGGTAACAATGCCACAGTAAGAATCATGCCAAAACTGTTAGAGCAGAATCAATACAATTTTCCTTCAGCCTGCTCTTCTAGAGAGTTTCTTTTGAAGAAAAGCCCTGGTGTTCCAGTGCTGTAGCATTCTAGCTGATAGGAAATTATTTTAATTCTGATAAGGGGTGTGCAAGATCCACAGCTGGTTTCCAAAAGCAAATACATACAGAGTGGTTTTCAGAGCTGTGTTTGCTTTGGGCAAGGGCTGGGGTTCAAATGGAAATTCACACTGCACTGGAACAAGAGTCATATTTCTTACTGGGATATGCGGGGGTAGAGAGGCTTGCACAATTCCAGCATTCCAGAATGAATGGGCAGCAGATTAGGGCAGATCCCTCACATTAGGGAAATTCTGCCCTATGGGATCTGGAACGCTTATAAGACATATTGCAAGGTAAGATGACTTCACATGGAGTTCTCATGGCTCAGACAGAAAGCAGTACCACAATCACTGCCATTTCATCAGGACATGGGCAGGAGCTTCCTTCCAAACTTCCAAGGAGCAGAAGTGCACAAAAAGCGGACTCTTGCTGTGCTTTGTCAGCAGCAGAGATTGTGTTCAGGCTGAAACACCCGAAAAACAACTGCTCTTCTCATTAACAACAAGATGATAAATCCCGGGTTTAATGTCTAGGAGGTACCTCAGGAAGCTCAAATGAACATTCTGCTACCAGCAGGACCTGCAGAGATTTATGCCCAGATTTACTGCTTCCCATCCACTCCAAGGTCAGTATCACCCTGCATTAGACTTGTACATGGATTAAAAACATTTCATCTTGAGTTTTAGCTGGGTGGGATGTGAGTCACATCCATGATGTTTCGACACTGTCTGAACATCCAAAAAAATTATCTCAACTTTCAAGTCTCACTATGTTCTTCTTGCATCACTCACAAAAAGCAGAAAGTCTGACACTCAGTTCAGGGCCAGACTGTCTCAAAAATCATTTGCTTTTGCTAAAGTGCCAACTACCTTTTGATGCTTTCACTACCATGCCTGGAACCAGCTTTTGCAGAAAGCTGACAGTAAAAGTCTTGAAGAAGGTAACAGTTCCATCAAGGATTCAGTTCACTGGATGTTGCATCAGTTACAACACAAAATTTATGACTCAGCCTCACTAAATGTTTCAGTTTCTTCTGGCACAGGCATTGGAAACGTCAACTTGGCAATGAAGCCCTGGATCTTGAAGGGTCTTTAATTCAGAGAATAACAAATGTCAAAAAGTCAAGTTCCAGCAGGAACATTGCAGCACCAGGACTGCTGGATGCCAGTGCTATCAATCCAACAGTTCCAGCCATGTGCAGGCACTAATATGCAAAAATACCTCATCACCTACAAGCTTATACACAACTGGAGAAGCACTCTAAAGTAATAAAAATCAATTCTTGCTCTAAGGGTTTGGAACAGTGTGCTTGACAAGTGCTGATGGGGAAATTCTTCAGGAAAAAAACAGGGGCAGGAATGACACATCTTACAGAGGCATGGCTGCAGTGTTACTCGCTTGGGACATGTCTGGCAGCCCTGGTTTGGGACTGTTCTAAGATGACACACGCAGCTTCTTTTGTTCTGCAGCCAATGTCACAGAAGTGATTTCTCGGAACAGTCCAGATGAGGCAACGTTGGGAATTTGACTAACAGATTCCAGAAGCCTACTCCTACTGCATGGAGGCTTGCAAGAGTTTGTCAGAGACAGACAAAATGAGCATCAGGGCTGTCACCATGGGCAGACTGGAAAGGAAGACGCCCCTATTAGTTAATATGTACTTACAGTTTGAGGAAATATTTACTCAGCACCAAGGGACAGTCCTAGAAATAGCACCAAATGAAGAGGTCTCTGCCCTCATGAGACCCCACCTGCAGTACTGCACCCAGGTCTGGAGTCCTCAAAGGACAGGAAATCTGTAGACCTGTTAGAGCAGTGCAGAGTAGAGCCACAAGGGCAATCAGAGAGAGAACACCCCTGCTGTGAGGTCAGGGTGAGAGAGCTGGGGGTGGTCAGCCTGGAAGAGGCTTTGGGGAGACCTTAGAGCAGCCTTCCAGCACCTAGAAGGGGCTTACAGAGGAAGAGAGATTTCTTACACAGGCTGGCAGGGATAGGACAAGGGGAATAGTTTCCAACTACCAGAGGAAAGATTTATATCAGATTTTAGGAAGAAGATCTTTACTCTGAGGGTGGTAAAGCAGAGGAACAGGTCAGCCAGAGAAGCTGTGGCTGCCCCATCCCTGGAGGTGTACAAGGCCAGGTTGGACAGGGCTTGGAGCAACCTGGGCTAGTGGAAGGTGTCCCTGCCCATGGCAGGGGGTTGGAACAAGACGATTGTGAAGGTCCCCACCAAACCATTCTATGATTCTATGAACCCTTAAAACCTGTTTCCAAAGTTGAAGATTAGGAAGATGTTCTGCTTTTGATTAAGGGCATAACAATCATTCTTTTCCTTCATGATATAGTTCACTGAGGTGACAATCTGAGCTGCAGACAAGAACCCAACCACTGGGGAAGAAAAAAAACAAAGGCTCTAATAGACAACCTCCTTTCACAACTCACATTGCTTCAGATGCTCCCTTTATATCCCAGATGAGGTTTTGCATTGCTGTTCTGAGGTTAACTTGATCACTGCAGTTCTCTCAGAGGCCTCCCAGCAGGACTTTGCTATTGCTTCCAATTCAAACAAACAGATCGCTGTAATCTACATCGAGGGGATTAAGTTACACTTGCCATGTCCACATTCTTTACCTCCTCTCCCTGTTAACTGGCACTCTCAGTGTACTTCCTTCTCTGGAGACTGTAACAGTAATGGGTCCTAACTATGCGAGCTATCACTGTAAGCCTTTGGACATATGAAAGCAAAGCATCTGGAAGGAAAAAACAAGTCAGAGGTTTACCAATAGTGTGAAATGGGTTCAATCTTCTGTTACTGTCATCAGTATAAGTTCTTACACTGAAAAGGTGGAGGTCAGGAATGAAATCTCCCATTGTGGAGAAAAACAGAAGAATACTACATAGCAATATTTTCTATTTCAGTTTACTGACAGGACCCTTTACTTGTCTTCAGGAAGAAGCAATAGCTACATTCAGAAAACAAATACAACACATAACACCCTAAATGACCTACAGAAGTCTGATCAGAAACTCTGCTTCTGCACAGCACAGTCCCTTGCCACTGGGCAAAAGCCTGAAACACTGTTCCCCACCTAAAAGACAAAGCCTATAAATCCAATAAACTATTCATGAACTTTTTTAAGCTGCTAAATAAATAAAAAAGCAACAAACCCACACTTTGGCAGATATTTTGTGTACCTCTGTTTACAGATACACACGTATGTCTGTGTGTTTATACACACATAGGCACATAGATACCTCAACATATGCTTTTTGCTCTACTAGGGATCAGCTGAAGATTATACTTGCCAGAATTCCCAGCAGCAAAACAGTTCTCCAAAACAATCACCAGCAAAGAAATTCACACTGCAGAGAATTTGGTGCATTCTAGGTCATGATCCTTGTAGTGTGAGATTCTCCAAGCAGCCAAGCATCCCACCACCTCATAAAACAAGGTCATCCCTACAGGCAATTTATAAATCACTTGCAAGATTACCAGCAAACACATCCTCTATGCACCAATCCCTGTGCTGTTCTAAAAAGAGCAGGAGGAGAATATGCGCTGAGGTTTTATAGCTAGGAAAAGAAAACTCAGAACTGAACAGAAGCACTCGAACAAAATAGGCATTCACAGATGGATACCTGTCCCAAAGAACTCAGTACTGCAGCCATTCAAAAGTTAGCCCTCTTTACCCCTTCTAAAAGCTCATACTGTTCTTACCCATACTAGCTACTAATAATTCCAAAATTCTGGTCTTTAGGAAAACATCTTTTATTTAATAATTCCACAAGTCATACTCCTCAGCAAAGAACAATTTGGGAGAAGGTCCCTAGAAATGTGTCTTATGTGAAACCCTTTTCATTTTCCACAGTATATCCCTGACATGACTGACATATTAAAAAGGAGGGGATAGATACAGCAGGGTGGAGAGATGGAACCCTTATAGTCAGCAAAAAGGAGAAAAGAAAAAAAATAAAGAAATTTAACTTTGCTCTCAGTTTTCATAAGCACTCAAACCCACCTCCTGTTAGATCAGGAAGTCCAAAGGGTGGCCTAAAGAAAGGGCTATTTATTACAACATGAAGAAGGCATGAAAGGAAGTTTGTTTGCAGGTATTTTGCCCTAGCTCTCCTCTGTGGCACTTATCAAGCATGATTATTTGATTTATAGTTCATGCTAGAAAGCAAAATTTCATTTCAGATCATGTATGCATCTCATCAGACCAGAAGTGACCTGATTTTGCAGAATTCTTACCTTTCTGTCTCTCATCAAAAGTTTCTACTAAGCACAGGGACACATTTGAGAATAAGCAGAACATAAGAAAAAGATACTTTTAGAAAGAGATACTCTTTCTCATTCTGCCCTTCTCCATTCAGCCCTCTGGGACCTTAAGTTAGACCTTTCTCTTAGCTCTTTTTTAGCAGCTTCCCATGCCTGGGAACACGCTCCCAGTCTATTTCAGAGCCTCACCACAACCTCCAGTTTAACATCTGCTCCAGATGTCCTACCCAGGTACTTTCCGGCCTTTACAGAACTTGCAAGTTTTTCCACTGAAGATGTGCAAAACTTGAAAAACAGACAACACCTCTTCTTTTCCACAAAGCAGCCATTCATTCGCATCAAATTTCTGTAATTTAATCCCAGGCCTTCTCTTGGCACAGTGAACAGTTTATTCCTTTGATTGTCCTAACTACCTTTTTACATATTTAAAAGACCTATCACCCCCCAGAGTCTCAGCCCCCCTACACTGGAAGAAATCCCCTTTTCTTCAGCATTCCTTGTAAGTCATCTTATCTAAAACTCCAAGTTCTCACCCGGCCTCTTCATTGAGGGCAGACTTCTCTCCCCAAAGCAACACTTCACTTAGTGTTACAGTACAGAAAAGAGAGACATCACATGTTTTTGAAGTTAAAAGAAAACACTCAACCTTGGAAAAATCCTAGACTTGCTCTAAAACAGCATCATTCTTCAACGCTTTATAGAGCAGCTCTGCATCTGTTCTGGAAGTAACTGGACAGCCTGCCTTTCATGGGAAACAGAGCCTCGATTGAGGCACACAGAGAGCCTCAGAGAAACCACAGGCCTGGGAGCACACAGAACTCCTGCAATATGCCAAGATCACTGCGCTGGGAAAAGCAAGAATTTGAAGCACAACTACACCATTAGTTACACAAGAGTCAAAGGACAGCCTAAGGCCACTGATGAATCAATAAAATAAGGTTAGGTTTAATAGGAAGTATTTATTCAGTACTAAACACTGCTGAAAAAATACATAGTGCTTCTTCAGCAGCTGCTCAAATTACAGGTTATAAGTTACAACAACATAGACAACATTAGAAAATCAGGCTCCAAAACCCCTCACAGTCAACTCCTTGTTTCAGATCCCTCGCTTTTACTGAGCTGCTGCAGGTTACAGAAGTTGCTAAATGAGCTCTATTACCCAGCCCACTTGCCATATGTCCCTTTCAAATTATTAAACATAAAGGATCACTGGAAACAGTCTTGTCTGAGACATGCAACCTTCTTCTACAGGCAGGAGGGAAATGTGAACAACAAGGGTCCTCCCTACTTCCCCTCTCACACAGGTTTATTCCAGAGAAGGCACCAAATGGTGAGGTGGCATCTGTCCCATTTTGTTCCCCTGCTCCCAGAGCAGCTAACAAAATAATACCAAAGAACTTGACACATATGGTAAGCAGAACCTGATGTTCAGGAACACATACAACATATGTCAACAAATAATTATTCTTCAGTTAGAACCCAAAGTGTTTCCTACATGGTTTTATAGAACCACGGCAGATAGATCCATGCGACGGGTGAATATTGTTTGCCTAAAGTAGCAATTATCAGTTTTATTTTCTTTACAAACTTCACAAAATTTCTTCACTTAATCACAACTTACAGAATCTTCTGGAGGTCTCTGAATCTTCCCCCAGTCCACAGATGGTCCCTTTTCTTGTAGGAATCTATGAAATAGCTTCTTAAATCCTTCCAGGTCCTTTTTAGTGTGCTACAAAGAAGAAATGCATTAGTTAATGCTGGTATCCAACGCGCACCTACTCAATCACAGAAGCATTTCCACAAGCTGATGTACAGTCTATTCACGAGAGTAATTTCACTAGCACTGAAGCAGACATGCTAAACTTCAGGTCAAATTCCAGAAGTCACCAAAAGCTCAGAGTACTTAGTTTTTCACTAAAACTCAGAGTACAAAAAAAACTTGGATACCTACACAGCAAGTCTTTTGGCAAAATCATAACCATTACAATTTGGCCCAACATTTAAGATAACAGCTTTACCCTACCCTCCCTTTCTGTAATCCATTGAAGATTACACAGAACCTTTAATAACTAAAGATGATTAAACACTTAGTAACTCTGTCACCCAGTCTAGATGAAACTGAAAGTCTCCTACTGACATTGCATCCAGGCTATTCTTCCATACAGGAACAGAGCACGTCCTAAAAATCAGGACCTGGAAATCCATGATTTATCTCCTTGTCTGAGACTTGCCCCAATGTCCTGCATCCCATTTCTCATGCTCTGAGTAGCATCCACTCTGTGCTCCTTACCTCTATCTCATTTGAGTGTGCAGTCGCAAGTATCTTATCAAGTTCTACTTTCATTGAATACTCCAGCTCTTGCCGAATGACTTCCTGAAACTGTGAGGAGCCAGCTTGAGACATTGCTTTGCTGAAATCTTGAATAAAAATAAAAATGAATTATTAAACAAAAAAACCCTAGTTTATTAAAGCTATAAAAAGCCTTCAATTTTCTTTAAAAAGACTGATAAACTCATAAAATCTAGTCTTGTTTTATCACCGTGCAAGCATTCCAGGAATTTAATACTTTTGCTCCAAGTTACTTGGGGAACAGATCTTAAACTGGGCCCAAAGAATGACCCTTCTTTCAAAACTCAAAAGAACCCCAAAGGACCATCTCAAGAAGTATCCAAAAATCTGCAGCACTGCACTTTTTTGCTAGAGAAGTCACATCCTACCACATCCACATACTTCAGCAAGTAGAAGTGTGAAAAGAAGAATTTTCTTAGTGAAAAGTTATGTAGAACATTGTGATTGAAGGTATCCTTCTGTTCCACAAGCAAATAAAACATATGCTTTAATTATTTATACAGTGCACTTTGACAGGATCTTCTGTTTGTTCCAGTAAACATTCTCTTACTTTGTCATGAGTATTTTCACACTACAGTATGCATTTCAGTTACTAAGCAACCTAGAAAATTGGGCTGTCTATCACTTCAGCATTTGTTTTGTTTTTGAAAGTGATAAACTCCACAAATGTGAAGAAGAGTAAATACACAAACATTCTATAAAGTCCACCCTGAAGAAAGAACTGGGAGAGAACACAACTTTATTTTCCAGCAGAAAGCATTGGAAGCGAGTGTATTCTCAAAAGACATTCTGAGTATGTTCTCTAAAGACCTCAGTTAATTTAATTTCTGCCAAATCCCTTGAGTGATCACTTCCCAGTAACACAGAGAGTGATGTATTGCCAAATATAGCTGGATTTTAGAAACACCCTCAATACTAGTGCAAAAAAGGGACAGGAGGGAACTTTGCAAGTGAACAGAGTGACGCTGACAGAAAACACTGTTAGAAGAGGAACCTGCATTTAAAGTGTACTTATTGAGAACATGCATTAAAAGGCTCTTCTGTTGAGAATGTCTACGTAAACTAAAGATGGTTCATTTTAATGCAATTTTGATTTTATTTTCTTTTTCTAAGCAAAGTATTCCACAGCCTCAGCCTCAGTGACAGTATCTAATCCTTGCTTTGAAGCCCACAGAAGCCATTTTCCTGACTGCACTGTTTTGCAGGTAGGGGAGGGAGAAAAAAAAAAAAAAAAAGACAGACAAGTGCTGCAGTGCACATAGTATGTGTGGTGCAACACGGGAAAACGCCAGCTCAAGATGAACAGTACACTGAACAATAGATCCTTTTTTTAATCAAACGCTTCATTTAGTAGTAAAAGCAGGTAAGAGCTGAAAGCCTGTTAGCCATATCTTTCCGGGTCAAATGTGTAAAAACACAGACAGCTCTCCACCAGGAAGCACTTTTCCCTACAGAAAAAACAAGGAGGTCTGTACCAGTTTCATGCTTAACACCAAACTGCTACAAGTGCTCCTTCACTCCCGTCCTTTGGGGTGATGCACACTGAAACAACTGCAAGGGGATGCTTTCAGATGTTTCTAATCCTCCCTGCAATATGTTATAATACAGCACTTCTGTTACAGCAACAACAGTGGCCATTTCTCACCACTCGCCAGCCTGTAAAACATCTGAACCTCCCAGTGTGATGCAACTCATGTCGTAAGGAACTCTGCAGATCCCAAGTCTTAGCAGAGACCTTCAGTGGTGCTGTGGAACACACTGGGGCTGAGGCAGGCACAGCCAGCCTCCCCAGGCTGCCATGTAAGTAGGAAAAGCTTGTTCTGATCATATTAGCCAAAACATTTGTATCTACCAGATAAAAGTACTTAGAGACTAAGTAACACTACAAACAAACTGAGATAAAAAGGCATCATAAAAGCAAATATATGACAACGTCCTAGTTTAGGGGGCTTTTTTTCCCCCTGTAATACTGCAGGTTCTTCACAAACTGAATGAGCAAATGCTAAACACATTTGATCACCAACATCCTTGCAGGAAAGCAAAGCAGACCTGTTGCTTTTTCCAATACCAGGCATCAGGCACGCAGAGCAGCAGCTGCATGGGACAGCTCTTGCCCAACCCCAGCCTGCCAAAGCTGCCAGTGCCACACCTTTCATCAGCAACGGAGGATATTTAAGGCTTTACATTTAACATTTATCAACTACTGCAACCCCTCGGCCTCATCCAGACCCTACGTATCAGGACACGGCTGCTTGGGGAGAGCATTGCTAGTGCTGTTAGTCCAATTATTATTACAGGGAAAGAGAGAAGAAGGACATGGCTGGAGTCCATAAAAACATGTGCTTGCCTGGTGCAAGAAAAGTATCCATTCTGCATAGGTAAGAATGCGAATACTGTAACTAAGAGCCAAAAGAAACAGCAAGCGAAAGCTCTTCTGCTCTTAACATGCCACTGTGAGGCAGAGGCTTTGAGCATTTATCTTGAGGGATGACCACCAGGACTTGGGCTGCACTCTCCAAAGGCTCCCCAAAGCAGTACCAGTGCATGATAAGAGCAAACCTGGCTCTAGTTGTTCCTGCTGCCCCTCAGAGTTTTTGGGAAGGAGCTGGTAATCACGCATCTCAGCCTACGGCCAGCAGAAAGACAACTGCAGTCCTTTAACACAAACTACAGCTGAATTTAATATGCCTGGGTGAAGGTTGATTTCCCTTTTCACCCTAGCAGCAACAAGGAAGTTGAAAGGCCAGTGCAACTGCATATCTGAAAGCAGTTCTTTCCCGCAGGCAACTAAAATTTCCTAAGGCCATAATGAAAAGTAGTTACTGTGCCTCTAAAAATCAGATAGGATTTTGCTATGGTGGGGGCTATGGTGCTGGATAATTGTGGGAGGAGATTTCCAAAGATACACGTGGCCATAAAATCCCAAATTATGTTTGAGAAGAAATGCCTTTTCCAAGTTATTTCACAATCAATGCTTCATATTTCAGCCTAAGCCCTCTTCTGTGAAACCAGTGTTCTTGAACGCTCATCAGACGTAAGAAAAGGGCGGGATAAGGTGGTGGAAGACTCTTGGGGGACCTGCCCACACAGGAAATGAGCACAGACCAGAAGAGCATGACTAAATAGTTGAGACTTCGGAGAACACTGGGCTTTACAAAAACGACCACACAGGATATCTTACTTTAATATCTTTGGTAGAAAGCGTTCCCCCAAGCAGCAGAGATAGGATGGCACTTCAGTCAAGGTCATGGTGGTATTTGATGCGTGGAGAATTTCACTCCAACCCTCCTACCCCCACCCACTGTTATTTCTAGCAGGCTTTTGTGCTCTGCTCTGACTGCTAACCTGGCCCCTGCCCTCACAGCACGAGCTACAACACACGGAAGAGTATTGGCAGGTTTATGATGCCTAATTTTATAACTGACGTATGAAAAAACAAAACAGAGCAATCTAAGAGAAAGGAGGACTTTGTACACTACCAGAAACAATATAAGGGGCAGATCTCCTCAGGAAAACTGCACAAGAACAAAACAGTGGCCACCTCTTACTTAGGGGCTGGCACACATTTCCTTTCTGCTGTCCTTTCTCTTATTCTACATTAAAAGCAGAGAAAATGTTAAGATTGATTAATTTTGTTCATTAATCAGCTCAGAAGAGAGCTTCACTGCCTTGGTACTCAGTGTACAAGGAGGCAGCACAGGAGGGAGATGTGGGGCAAGTCAAGCAAGAACTTCTCTCACAAAAAACTAGGGAATCTCTTGGGCTGAGGGTTAAGAATTGTGATTACTTTTGCAATCCAAGTAAGTATACAGAAAGACCCAAAGCAGAAAATTATTCAGGTCTCCCTGGAGCCAGACTAATGCATAAAAACCAAGAAGGGTGGCCAGTAAGTTACAACATGCAGCTAAACTTTAAATACTCTACCCTTGAACTCTGGGCTCAGGGTACAAAGTGAATGCCTTAACTTCCAACAATTCCACGTAAAGTTCAAGGCAATTTTTATCTCTGGCAGGGATAAAAGTCTCTTTAAATACTCACACTATAACACGCAATGCTAACGAATACTACTTGGAATTTTAGAACTGAAAATACCCACTCAACCTCTACAAACATTTTCCTACTACTAGAGGCAAAAATTGCCAACACATGTTGGACTGAAGCATACGTGAAGCGAAACCTTTATGCTCTGACTCTTCTTGGCAGATGAGCACATTAGCCTGAGCTAACTCAGAAATTTGCAACCTAGGAAGCTGTTCTTGCCAGCTGCACACACCAAGAGTTTAGGTGTTACTGTCAGACACGGCTGAATTTCCCAGTTTAGCAGATGATCCTCATGCTAAAAATAACACTTGACATGACAATATGTTTTAGTACTATTGGCCTGACAAAAGAGTATCCAAACAGTGGACGGTTTTTGGGGTTTTTTAAGGCATTCAGGATTGTCAAATCTCTGGTAATATTTTAAAAACCAGTTATGATCTTTACACAGGTTTCCACAGCTTTCTGTTTCAGAAATAACAGCACTTCTCTGCAAGATGGCTACCTTCAGCAGTAGTCTGAGATAAGCCAATTCCATTTAAAAAGAACAATTAGCAATGTATTTTCCTAACAAACTTCATGAGGGCTTGATAACTTTTGGAGTGGCCAGTTGAGCAACGTGCTGGGAACACTTTCCTCCTCCAGCTGCCTGCTTTCTGCCCAGGTGCTACAGGACATTTGTAGACAGGTGATGCCTTTACACAGCCAGCATTCTCCAGTCCTGGACATCCACTGTGTGAGGGACAGTGATATCCCAGAGCCTGCAAAGGCCCTCAGTTGCCTGCAACACCCAAGTTTCTATAGCAAACGACCAACTCGTGGTCCTTCTGCAGGCATCATTACATTTGTTGGTAGGCCTGCATGGATTTATAATAAGGAACCCTATAGGCATGTATTTCATTACAAAAAGCACACCCGCACCATTAGGAATGTCAGAAAACAGGGAAAGAAAATTGCAACGGCAATGCACCAAGGTAATTTTTCTTCCCAAAATGACCTCTTGTGGGCTGGTGCACTGTTTCACAGGGAATCCGAAACTCATACCACGTACACACAAACGCTCACACATGCGGAGAGTAAAGGAGAGCGCCCGAGCTTACCGGGATCCAAAAACGTCAAAACACTCTCCAG